>JAODAL010004588.1:0-154376 GCA_025379985.1 Phyllomedusa bahiana
GCGCCCCCGGCACTGCGAGTTTTAAAAGGGCCAGTGTCCCGGTTTAATTGGTATTCCCGGTTTCATTTGCCCTTATTTAAGCCCTCCCCCTTTTCCTGGGTCTTTTGCCGGATCTTTAGTCCCAATTGTTCCCCTTAGGGGAAAACGTTCAAACCCTTGGTTCCTGTTTTACCGTAGTCCCGGGTCCCTTTGGGTTTCCCTTTCCTCGACCCCCTTTTGCCCCCCTTTGCCCGGGACCTTGTCCCTTGCCCACAAACCAGGGAACCCTGTGCCGCCTCCCGGGACTGCCCTTCTGCCTGCCCCCCGACTAGGGCCCTCCCCTGAGGGATTCGGGCACCACGCTATCCCTGGCCCCCAACCGCAAGCAAAATTTCATTTCCCAGGGGGGAACGACCTGGTAGACCCCGCCGCAGCAAGCCCCATCCCGTTTTTGCGGGGGGGCTCTGGTAAAAACCCGGGACCTACTTAGATTTTTGGGGGTTCCCTGGCTTGGGCTTTTCACCCCTTCGCTTGGGGTTGGCCCAAGTGGATCCATTTTCCTTCGTGGGGGTAAGTGAAAACCCCACCACTCTCTGAGAAAGATCCAGAAACCCGGGGGGTTTTTGACCCAATTACACCCCTGTTATTTTTCCCCAATGGATTCTAATTTTACCTAACAAAACCGTGGGACAGTGTAAATTCCCTTTTGCAAAGTCTAAAAACACAATATCCCCCAGTTTGCCCCGCTATCCGGGAACCTCTACTCCCCTCTTCATAAAAAACAAAATCAGATTGGCCCTGCAGTTCTTTCCCTTTTAGAAAACCCCATGCGGGCCCAATCAAAATTAATTTTGGGTTTTTGTCAAAAATTTTTTTTTTTTTTTTTCCCGGTATTTATTTCCCTTATAAACCCTTTCAAACTTTTTTCCCAAACAACAGATGTTAAACTTACTGGTCTAAAATTTAAACCTGGGCAAGACTTGGAAACCTTTTTTGAAGGGGGGAAAATAAAATTTTCCCTTGGGCCCAGTATACTGGTTTTAAAATAAACGTCACCGGGGAATCTCAAAATTTCATGTACGGGGGAAACACGGTTAAACCCGAAGGTGAGCTCTTTAAGAACTTTTGGGTGAATGCCCTCGGGGGCCTGGGGGTTGTTCACATTCGTTTATTTAACTTGGCTTTGATTTTTTCTCCCACTGAGCCAAATTTTTTTATAGGTTTGTTTGTTTTTAAACGGGGTTACTGGAAACCCCCAAACATACTTTGGGCACTTGGCCCCCCCCCCTAAAACTCCCTATTCATTGATAGTATTTATTTGACCCTCGAAAACCCCTTTTGAAACCTCTCCCTTTTTTTTGCCCACCAGTGACCACCCTCCCCAAAAGGGTTTTTTAAAGGGGGGTCCTACTTCCCCTCTTTGGTTTTTTTGGCCCCTTTTTTAGGGTTAAAAGAATTTTTTTGGGTTTAGTTTTGGGCCTTGGCCACCTGCCTTTCTTTTTAAAATTTTTAGCTCCCTTTTTATAAACTTTTTTACAAAATTTTTTTAAGCTCTCTGAAATTTTTTAAAAAGGCTGTGCCCAAAACCCCTTGGACTTATATTTTTTAAAATCCCCTTTTTTTTTTTTTGTTTATTGCCCTCTTTAACAGAAGGCAGAAGCCCGTGTTGGGTTTTTATTTTTAGTGGGCCTATACTTTTTCCCCATGGGGGAAAAATTTTTTTCCCAAAAAAATTTCCCCAAAGTATATTTAAAGCTCCCCCCCTTTTGGGTTCTATATCACTATTTGCTAATAGCCCGCTCCCCGGGCTAAGTCTGTTTTTGGTCCCTTCAATAAGGAAAATTTGGGCCCCTTTTTAAAAATTTTAAAAAGTTTTTTGCCTTCCCGCTTTGTTTTTTTTTTTTTTTCCATTTTTCGCCTTTTAAAATTTAATTTTTTTATGGTTTACTGTTACCTAGGGTTTTCAGGAAAAACCCTTTACCCGGTTTTTTTGACAAGCTTTTTGCTTTGTTAAAAAAATTGACCAAAATCCCAAAAAGAGCCAAACACTTTTTAGGGGGGTTTTTTCCACCAAAAAATGCCCCATTAAAAATTTTCCTCTAAACGGGTTGAAAGGAAATTTCCCTTTCCTTTTCGTTTATGCAGAACAGTGACCCCAGGGCCCAAGCCCGGGAATTAAAAAATTTTTTTTTTATTATCATGTACCCACCGGGGCTGCCGCTCCCTTTGATTATGGATTGTTCTTTTTATCTCCCCAGTGATGTTCGGGGGGCTATAGATTTCACCAAAAAAATATTTTTTTGCAAATTTAAAACCCCCTTGTATTTTTCCCCTCACAATTTTTTTCCACCATATTTGCTAAATCAGCCCTGTTTTTAACCCCTTTTCACATTTTTTCCTTCCTTAATCCCCTTTTCCCTTTCCTACCCCGGGCACCCCTCCTCCTCCCCTCCTGTTTCACTCTGGGCTTTTCCTAAAATTTGATTAAAACCTTGAAGGGTTTTTTCCGGTCCCCAAACAATTGGGGCAGAAAATCCCAGGGGCCCTGGGTTTTTAGCAAAAAAACTACCCAAAAAATCAATCCCGCCATCTCTACAACTTGCGCCTCAAATTCCCCCACTTTTGTTTGCAAAAACTTCTAGGGGTTTGTGGAAAAAGACATTTTAAATTCCCCTTCCAAATTTTTTCACTTTCGTTCAATGGTTTGGGATTGTATCTAAAAATGTTCCCTTAGGGCGGATGGGATCTTTTCATTAACCCATCCGTAGACGCATGGGGGGTTAAACCCTTACCTGTTCGATGAAGGAAAATTTTATTTTTAAAAACATTCTTTTTCCCTTGGGAAAATGGCATTTTGGGTTTTAATTACCCTTTCGATGATTGGCAGGGGGTTATTAAAATTTTTTTCCTTTAGTGGACACAAAGTGATTATTTTATTACAAAATTAGTAGATGGCCCCTTTAGATTACATGGAAAAAATTTTTGGGGTACCTTTTTTCTTTTAAATGTGGTTTGCCAAAAACATTTGGGGTCTCCTTTTTAATCCACTGGTTTAATTCCTCCCCCATTCCATTTCCCAAACCCGGGGGGGATATAGTCTGCCCCCCTCTCTAAACCTATTAACCCCTTTCAGTTTCTTTTTATTGTCCCCCCTTCCCCATTTCCCCAGGGTTTTAAATACTCCTGCACCCCTTCTAGAATTCTTTTCCTTTAAAACACAGCAGACCCCCCCCTTTTCCCTTTAGGTGAATTTTATCTGTAGAGAAAAAAAGATTGTTTCCCCAAAGAAAAAATCAGGCCCAAATGCCTTTAAGAAAACCCAAAACCCCCCCGTCCTACACCAAGACTTCGCCAAAGGGATTTAACTCCCTGAGCTCCCGCTTGTCTTTCCCCAGGGAAACACATGGCCCACCGGGGCAGTTTTCCGGGGGAGCACCCTTGGAGGTCCTTCCCCCTTCAGCTTTGAGCCCTAGTTTTTTTAAAAGTATTCTTTAAAGGGTCCCCCAAAATACCCTTTTAGTTATTTAGAAAACTTTGGAACAGGCAATGAAAAAACAGGGGATGTTAAACTTTTTTATGTGCCCCAAAATAGTTTTATTAGTAAATTTTGATAGGGTGAAAGGCCTGACCCAAAATCGGGTTTTAAACTTTTTTTTTTTTTATTCTAACAGTCATATGTCCTATATTTTAAAAAAAATGTACCCCCGATATTAAAAAATTGGCAATTATAAAAAAAGAAAGTTAAAAGCAGGGTTTTCAAATTTTGGGAATTTTTGTTTTATTTTAAATTAGAGATTTTTGGGGCAATTTTCTACTTTATTTACCCAAAAAATGGGAAAAAAAAATATGCAGCCATTTTGGGTTTTTCAAAATTTGAACTAAAAATTTCAGCCCGATTGAAACTTGGGGGGACATGTATGAAGATCGGCGCGTTGATCGATATATGGTATCTACTATAGAAATCATGAACACGTCATTGGTAATCAATACAAGCTTGGAAACAATACACAGTTACATAGATACCCTATAAAACATACATGCAACTTTATTCCCTTTAATAAGCACATGCTGTCATTGTATGCATTGTTATTATTGTAGCATCTATAATTTTTGTTGGGACCCAAATTTTAATTGTTTCGCCCAAAGAAATTTTTCCGCAGGGGGGTTTTCAGTAGGAAAACAATTTTTTTGGGAATTCATCTAAAAAGTATGGGAAAAAGGAGAGAAGTAAACTGTGCCATTTTTTCATTTTAACAAATTTTGCCCTCCGAGTTTCAATTAAATGTTTCTATGTGTGACATTCCTTACATATCTCTTACATTAGGTTTTGGGTTTAAGCTTCCGGTTTTTTTTGAAGTGCGAGTGTGGGGAAAAAAACCCAAATTGCATTGTCACAAGCAATAAAAAACCCAGAAAAATAGATGCCCCTTTAGTTTTCCCTTTAGTTGGGCAAATTGTGAAAAACGTTTTTACTCAAACCAAATTTTTGTTTTAACCCGTTTTGGGGAAAGCTCCCAACCAAAATTTGGCCCCCCCAATACCCGAGGTTGTCTCCTCAGACTTCTAAATGTCAAGATTACATAGTTATATACTGAAGTCTGGAAAAACTTGGGTGAAAAGAAAACTAAATTTACCACAGATTTGGCAAAACCCTTTTGGGGATCCCCCCTGAAAATAGGGTCATTGGCTGAATTTCAGTAAAAAAATAATTCCCCGTATAAAATAAATTTTTTTCAGTATTCTTTTTTTATTTCAGTGGTATTAAAAAGTGCTTTCAAAGGGGGTTTTTAAATAAAAGGGTTGGTTTTTTTTATTTAAAACTCGCAAAAAAACAAGTCACTTTTTAAATATGTGTCCCCTTAACAGTGCTACCCATTCCTAGATATCAGCTCCTCAGGTCGCTTTGCTACAGACCCCGTTTGATCTCTCCTATAGGCTGTCCCGCACTGGTTCCTTTTAACTGCAGGGAACCCGGATTCTACTGCAGCGTGGTGGAAACCAGTAAAAAACACCCCTTTAATTTAAAAAGGAAAAACCAAAAAAAAAAAAAAGGACTGAGGTGAATTTAATTGTGTGAGATAAAACCCTTTAAGAAATTTTTGCTTTCCCTTTAATACAAGTAGGGCTATTGGACCCTTACATATACTAGCCAAATGTATGTGTAAAGGACAACCTTGTGGTATATGTTTACATACTGTAGTCTGTCACCATTTATAATTTCCCAAAAATTCAAAACATTTTAATCAAAATTTTTCCTTTGCCCTTTTGAGGAAATTTCCCTTTTTTGGAAATCCACCCAAATTTTATAATTTAACCCGTGGTGACAAATTTTATTTTATACTTTTAAAAAAAAATCAGAACGTCGCTGTTTTTTGGCCCCCTTTGGCCTTTTGGGCAAAATCCCTTTTTATGCCAAATTTTTATGCCAACGTGCCAAACATTGTTGGGGTTTGGGGCCTAAAGGGATTTAATTTTTGCATATTCTGAATCAAAACGGCCTACATGGAAGGGTGAAGTGCAGGACCAGAAAGGGGGCCGGGCAAAAATTTCCATTGCATAAACCCAAAAAAAAAAAAAAATATGATTTCTAGAAAAATGTGAATAAAAATGGTGCAGGTGCACCCTGACGTGGCTGCAAAGTGAATGCAAAACCCCCCAAAAAGGACCAAGGGGACTTTTACAGATGCTTTAAGGGGGACAATAAAAATTTTAGAAAATGCATTATTTCATTGGGGCAATTTTTTGCTACTTTATGGATACATGAAAAATAGGGGTTCTTAGCACACATTTTAGATCAAAACTGTTCTCATCCACCAACAGCAAGGTGACCTCAGTTAAGATGAGGCCGATTGTGAACAATCTTACCTCTCTCGGTGCCTTTCCAGGCCCACATACTATTATTTCATGTTATTTTGCCGGTGCTCTCCACTGTTATTTTTTTGGATTGTTTGCACGTGCTCGCGTCTTCCTCCATTTTGGTCGTTCACTCCACTCATCCAATCAGAACAGAGTATAGCTGGGACGCTCACATTCTGAGAACTAGGTAGGCCTGGAAAGGCACAGAAAGAGGGGAGATTGTTTAGAGTAGGTCTACACCAGAACTGAGGCCACCTTGCTGTTAATGGATGGTACCTCACAGTATTGATCAAAAACGTGCGCTGATTCCCATCAGCCTTGTTCTTTCTATTGTTCTACTGTGTTTGAGAGACAGAAAAATGGAAATAAACGTATGCCCATTTTTTTTCTATAGACTTTTTAAGCTTTCAGGGCGACGTGTATGAATGGTGGTGTGCTAGTTATTTCGTGTCAAAAAGCTGTATAAGACAAGTTCTATAGATGTATGAACAGTTGCACTCCAAATGTTGGTGCGATAAGCTCCCGCATGACATTTTCTAATGCGCCAAAGATTTGGGGCGTTCTGGGGGCGTGGCACCAAATTCATAGAATTAGACACATTTATGATTCTTTGACACCAGATCTAGGTGCAGAACAGTTACAACAGCCAGACCAGGGTAAAGGTGGTGCCTGAGCCAGACTTGTGGTATTGGCACTACACTGGGCCTGTATGTATGACTTGCAGAAGAACAGCCAGACCAGGGTAAAGGTGGTGCCTGAGCCTGACTTGTGGTATTGGCACTACACTGCGCCTGTATGTATGTCCTGCAGAAGAACAGATTCATACATTCTGGCACATTCTACACTGCCTTATAGTGATTTAGTACTGGCCTGTCAGCGCTAACGTTCATACATATCGCCCTTAGTTTTCATCAGTTTGGGTCTGATCCATCAGATTTCTGTTTTTTTTTTTTTTCTGAAAAATAAAACGCTGTCTACTGCAGTATTTTTCTGTTTAAAAAAACTGAACTTTGACAGAAAGGACTCTTCTGTTTTTTTTTCCATTGAAGTCAATGGTAAACGGATAGTAAAAGAGGTTTATCTGTTTGTCAGATCTGTTATTTTTTCTGCACATGTGCAGAGAAATTTCACCATTTAAAAAAAAATTAGTTTTTAACAGATGCAAACTGATATAAAAGTATCCATTTAAAGGATCCATCAAATAAACAGATATTTGACTTTAGATTGTATCACTTAATTTCCGTTTCAAGGAAAGTCTCCATTACTTCCATTCACAACGGATGACCCAGCGGAAATGTGAACCAGGCCTAAGAGCCGCAGATTGTCATGTATACCACATTGAAATAGTTCTTATAGTCATTGTTTGTCTCATGACCGCAGTCAAGACTCACTTGTCCTTGTAATCCCTACCTGGAGTACGAGTGCTATAAGTGCTTTGATTTGACCATATATGGATGGCATATTTTGGGCGCATTACAGCGCAATTACACCTCAAAGTACACTCCACAAATATGCCATTTGAACAACCCCTTAGAGTCTTCAGAATGCTGCTGATCCCTTTATGTGTGTGTGCGTTTGCTTTGCAGCATACACCTGCGCCATTTATTTCACGTTTGTCTGGAGGTGATGACCATAGTTGTTTTGGGGTTTTCTGTCATATAACAAAATGTTGTTTGGAAACTTTACTGAGCTCATTATAAGTCAATGGTATCTTCAGGATTGCTAGTGATGTCATGACTCAAGAACAAAAAACATGACTCTAATGTGAACAGAACCGTAGGAACAGATACTGTATAACTTACAAACTTGCAGCATTGAATTTATAACAATATAACAGAGGAGAAAATAAAAACAGACCTACAGTTTCACCCAAAAGGAGTACATTTTTGTTAATATTGTTTTATTTCTTTTCATGAGACAACACTGACGATATGACACTTTGATGAAATGTAAAGTAGTCAGTGTACAGCTTGTATAACAGTGTAAATTTGATAAGTCAACACACAGTCATCAATGTCTAAACAGCTGGCAAAAAAGTGAGTACACCCCTAAAGAAGGGAAAATGGACAAATTGTTCCCAATTTGCCATTTTCCCTCCACCATTCCACTTGTTAGTGTTACAAGGTCTCAGGTATGAATGGGGAGCAGGTGTGTTAAATTTTGCATTATCTCTCTCTGTCTTATACTAGTCACTGGCAGTTCAACATGGCACCTCATGGCAAAAAATGTCAGAGGATCTGAAAAAAAGAATTGTTGCTCTAATGAAGATGGCCTAGGCTATAAGAAGATTGCCAACATCCTGAAACTGAGCTGCAGTATGGTGGCCAACAAGACAGGTTCCACTCAGAACAGGCCTCGACCAAAGGAGTTGAGTTCACATGCTCAGCATCATGTCCAAAGACTGTCTTTTTAAAATAGACGCATGAGTGCTTCCAGCATTGCTGCAGAGGTTAAAGGGGTGGGGGATCAACTTGTCAGTGCTCAAACCATACAGTGCATACTGCATCAAATTGGTCCACATGGCTGTCGTCCGATAACGAATCCTCTTCTAAAGATGATGGACAAGAAAGCCAGCAAACCGTTTGCTGAAGACAAGCATACTAAGATTACTAGAACCATGTCCTGTAGTCTGATGAGACCAAGATAAACTTGTTTAATTCAGAAGTTGTCAAGCATGTTTGGCAGCAACCAGGATAGGAGAACAAAGACAAGTGTGTCTTGGGCCCCAGTCCCGCAAAGGTGCAAACATTTGGGCATGGGGGTTTTGGGGGTACTTGGTTTTCTGCTGGGGTGTGGGGGCCCACAAATTTTGTTTTACGGATCCAAAGAATGCCAAAAAGTTTCTGGGCCCCAGGGCAGTATTTTCCCAAAATGAAAAATGACCCAAAAACACCTCCAAGAAACCACTGACTTGCTAACGAAAAAAACGGGAAAAACTGCTGGGCCCTTAAAGCCCAACATGTCTCCAGGGCCTAAACCCCCAAATTTAGCATTGTGGGGCAAAACCCCAAAGGGAAAATTTGGGGAGCACAAGGTCTCTAAAATCCATAGCCCGTGATGTCATTTATGGGAAAAAGGGGGAAGAGGATTCCAGTAAATCCTGTGAAAAGACTCCAAGCCCAGGATAAAAATTAAAGGGAGTGCTGGGAAAATAATGGTTTGGGCCCCACAAAAATATTGAAAATTTTGGGCACCCAAATTTTTCCTTTTTAACTAGGGGTGTACTCCCCTTTTTTTGCCCCGGTTTTGAAAAAATTGATTTTTGTGTGTTGACTTTTCTTTTGAGGGCCTACCAAATTTTTCACTGTTATAAAAGCTGTTTACTGCCTACTTTCATTGTATCAAAGTGTTTATAATCCGTGTTGTCCCCCTAAAAAGAAAAAATACAATATTTTCCAAAAATGTGGGGGGTGTAATCCCTTTTGTGAACCTATATGTGACAGCCTCCTTTTTTAAATTTTTTTAAAAAATTATTTTTTTTAAATTCTATTCAATACTTCTAACTCTGTGTCACAGTAAAGTTAAACTTGTATGAAAAGATGGGTTAAATGAATAAACCTTTCCAAAGCTTCTTCAAACCGGGGTCCCTGTGGGTTTTGGGCCCTAAAAGAGAAAAGATTCCTACAAAAAAAATAGAAATTATATCAATAATTTAAGCTGTACACCCCCATGCATGCCCCGGCCCTTTTTATCTGAACCCAAATATGAAGTTTCGGTTTTCTTAGCTTTGGGAGAGGTTTCTTTTTGGGAGTAATGTACCTGACCCCATTGTTAAAAAATAAAGAAATTTTTATTCCCCCGGTTTTTTTTTCCGTGGGTCCTTTTTCCGTTTCCGGGGTAAAAATTCATATTTTTAAAAACTAAAACAAGAACCCGAGACTTTCAGCCGAAAGGGAAATTTTCTATTGTTAAAGGTTTTACAAAGACTAAACAATATCATGGTAAAATTTACGATAAATTTGGGGCGCCTTGACAAGATGACGGCATTATGTAAAGCAGAATATAATAAAGGTTTTTGTGTTTTTCTTTTTCCCAAAGCAAAGATCCACGAAAACAATAAAAAGAGGACTGGTGATAAGATGATAAAATGGACATAGGTCACCCTGAGGATGGGTCCAAGCAGTATTCAGTTGCGTTAACATGCGGCATATTTGCAGTTGGAATATTTTTGCCTGTCCTATTCATCTGAATGAGGATTGTAAAAATTTGCCTTGGGTTGCTCCAGAAATTTAGATTTTTTGCTCAAAAACCCTTAAATTTTTATAAAAGGGAGCCCAAATTTTAAAAGGGGTTTTTTCCACGAAGTAAAATTGAAAATGTGAAGCTTCAAATTTAAAAAAATTAAAAAATTTTCACCAATTTACATTTTTAAAAATTTTTGCACCCCTTTTTTTTTTTGCTGCTCCTTTAGTGATCCCTTGTTTACAGCTCGTCTCCAGGGGATACAACCAGGGCTGAGAGCTCCTCAATCCTGGTCGCACATGCTCAGGCATCACTTCTCCTCTCAGGCAGCTACTTAGTGTTCAAACCCAGGTGGTGTCACTCTACTCCACTCCTCTGTACTCATTAGTAATTAGTCAAACAGTGCAAATAAATAAAATGCAGCCCATACAAGAGGGGATATCTAGGAATAGGTAGGACACTGTTAATGGATACATATTGCAAAGTGATTTGTTTTTGCAAGATCTTAACTATAAAAAGCAATCCTTATAGTCAGACAACCCCTTTAAGGCAGTGCAGAATGTGCAAGAGTGTATGAACCTGTTCTTCTGCAGGTCATACATACAGGCGCATTGTAGAGCCAATACGACAAGTCTGGCTCAGGCACCACCTTTAACCTGGTCTGGCTGTTCTAACAGTTCTGCGCCTTGGTTTGGTTTCAAAGATTCATAAATGTGTCTAATTCTAGGAATGTGGTGTGACGCCCCCAGAACTCCCAACACCTTTGGTGCATCACAAAGAATTGCGCAGGCACCAATCGCTCCAAAGTCTGGAGTGCGACTGTTCATACATCTACAGAACTGGTCTACTACAACTTTCTGATGCCAGTCTGGTTTATTCATATATTTGCATCACTAACTTGAATGACACAGGTCCGGAAGGACCGAAACCTGTGATTTTTTTTTATAGTGTCGCCTCTCCACATTTGAAATTATTTTTGTGTTGTAAGTCCAGGATATTTGAGATCTGTTGCAATAAGCAGGGGGCTGCAACCACAATCAGTTAATAGTTCATAGCAATTATTAATAATTATGCTTTTATATTAAACTAAGCATAGACCCCAGGTAGTATATGAAACTTCACTAGGGGATTCTTTTATGGTCCTCATGCACACCACAGTTATAATAGTTTTAATGTTTGGACAGTCAACTTTGGATAGCTTTAATTTTTTTTGTTAATTGTTCATTTATGAGAGCCAAGTGCTTGGAATCATTCACGTTGTAACAATAACCGCTGAACGTCTAGAGTTCTGTAGGGGAAAACAAGTTATTGAATTTCCCTTTTAGTGCGAGATGTATTACTCTCTGGTAGAAGATTATGTATAAAAGTGAAGTGCTAAAGTATGGCTCCCGTTCAAAAATGTTCCCTGAACTATACCATTTCAAAAAGTTCTGTTAAAGTTATTTTATCTGATAAAGGTTATATTAAGGATTATTAGAGGATGTATTACATAGTTAGGCAGATATGAGGTCTGGGTTACAGGGGTTTCCTGAGATTTTCAAAAAACACTGTACAATGGTATAAAAAAAACTATACTCACTTCTTGAAAGAAACACAAGAAACCAACTCACCAATGCTGATGGTTGCACGGACTTGCTGAGGCAATACGTGTAATATGAAAAACGAAGAGTTGTCCAGCTTCCAGCGAAGAGGATTTCTTTATCATATGCAGGAGACACATGAAACATATTTTTCGTCATTGAAATTTACATATTCTTATCATCCAGTTAAAATTTCATTTTTGGATTTAAATTTGGTCGGCGACACGGCGTCCGGGGCTGTCCGGACCGAGTCTTTCCACAAAGATACAGTGGCTAACTCAATTCTACATGCAAGGTCTTGTCACTCTTTTCATACGATTAAAGCGGTTCCAGTAGGGGAACTCGTTAGATTGAAAAGAAATAATTCTAAACATACCTCCATTGTCTCTGCTGCTGTTGCCCTAAATGATAGGCTTAAACAACGTGATTATCCTGCGTGGATTTTAAAAGCAGCAGAAACAAAGGTAGCACATATCTACTGTTTACTGATTACTAAGACCCTCTTCTAATTATGCTTAATCATGTGATTTAGCCATGTGATTTTATTCTTCAACCTGATTGGTTGATCAAATATTTTAAATTACGGCATGTTTGTTTGTTACTTATGCTATGACTAAGGGCCCATGAGGCCTGAAACGCGTTAGCTTGCTTTTATGGATCTCTATTTCATGTGTTTCCTGCATATAATAAAGAAATCATCTTCACTGAATGCTGGAAAACTCTTCATTTTCTGTATACTCACTTCTTCAGCAACACCGATCCCCTAGCATTGATGTCACATGTATAGCTCACGAGCCCGTGCAGCCAATTACTGGCCTTGGCAGTTGTGCGCAATACATGTATGCAAATAACAGGTAGGCCAGTAATTGACTGCTTGGTCACGAGTGCTGATTGCAGGCTTGGACTGGTCACACTGGGTAACAGGGGAAAACCCCGGTTGGTTCCTGATTATGGCAGACATGGAGTTTCTTTCAAACTGCCTATAAATCTTTGGGAGGTGCAGAAAGGCAGAGAGGAAAAGACAAAAAGCAAGAGACAGAATATAAAAGGCATGTACTGTAGCTGTATGGTAGGCCCCCAGAATCACCTCCACAGGCGGACCCACAGAATCACCTCCACAGGTGGACCCACAGAATCACCTCCACAGGTGGACCCCCAGAATCACCTCCACAGGCGGACCCCCAGAATCACCTCCACAGGTGGACCCCCAGAATCATCACCACATGTGGATCCCCAGAATCACCTCCACTAGTGGGCCCTTCAGAGTCACCTCCACTAGTGGGTCCTAGGCACCCTGGTCCGGCCCTGGTTGTATTTGTTAGTGGACCGGCAGAGAAGCTCTGAGGATGTTGAAACAGCAGAGCTGTAGAGGCGAGTACTGGTATTTTTATTTTAGTATTTTTACTTTTTTTTTGTTACCACAGTCCAAGTCTGTACAGGAGTTTTCAAAAAGTCTTGGAAAATCATTTTAAGCAAAGTGACATCGTGATGGTGGCCATATTATTTTACTGGTGTTTGGTTTGTTTGGTTTTTTCTTGCTTTTTTGGGGGGAGGGGGATCTTTAAATCCGATCACAGATCTTAAAATTACTTTACTTCCTTGTAAAATCTTTACAATGTGTTGGTAATATTAGCAGTGATTAAGTAGGTTTAAGAATGCAACAGCAGTGGAGTAAGAGGAAATTTCATATCCATGACTAAGCTTAATAAAGAGAATCCTGGGTGTTTTCTGCACACAGAATGTACTGTTCATCTTGAGATTTGAATAAAAATTTACCGTAAACCTGTTTGCAAGGCTGGAGCTTTCAGGCAGGTTCGAACAAGCAGCTTATCTCCAGCTTGAGCACCTTGATAAATGTGTTTAGGTAAGAACAAACCTGTATAATGATGGTTTTGTCCCGGTTCATATTACCATTTACAAGTAGTGAGCTGCAGTGACTTCTTCACCTGGGGTGAAGCTAAAGTCACTGGCAACACTGTGTAAAGAAAGCTGTTATCTCTTCCAGTATAGAAAGGTACTGTCCACACAGCATACTTTCTAACCTGGACTTCAGTGCATAAGAAATGCACATAAAGGACACTTAGTACATTAGGACATTTGGTAACAAATATAGTTGAAACCAGAGATTTACATACACTACATATAAAGATGAATATGCATGTTTTCCTCACTATCTGACATGAAATCAGAATAAATCTTACCCATTTTAGAACAATTAGGAACCAAAATTATTTATATTTGCCAAATGCCAGAATAATGAGGGAGCGATGACCACTCCAAAACATTGACTTGGTTGTCCTTAAGCTACTTTGTAACCAGTTTGGCAGTATGCTTCGGGTCACTGTCTATTTGGAAGACCCATTTCCGCCCAAGTTTTAACTTCCTAGCTGATGTCTTGAGATGTTACTTCAGTATTGATATTAATCTTCTTTCCTCATGATGCCATCTATTTTGTGAAGTGCACCAGTCCCTCCTGCAGCAAAACAACCCCAAAACATGATGCAGCCACCCCCGTGTTTCACAGTTGGGATGGTGTTCTTAGGCTTCTAAGTGTCTCCCGTTTGCCTCCAAACGTAACTATGGTCAGTATGGCCAAAGAGTTACATTTTAGTTTCGTCAGACCATAGGACATGATTCCATAAATGTAGGTCTTTGTTCCTGTGTGCATTTGCAAACATTAATCTGGCTTTTATGTTTCTTTTGGAGTAATGGCTTCTTCTTGGCAGAGCGGCCTTTCAGCCCATGTTAATACAGTACTTATTTCATTGTGGATAATGGCACAGTCTTACCAGCTTCCGCCAGTATCTTTACAAGGTCTTTTGCTTTTGTTCTTGGGTTAATATCCACATGTTGCACTTTCAACTCTGAGACACAGAACCCATCTCCTTCCTGAGTGGTATGATGGCTGGACATTCCCATCTTGTTTGTACTTGCGTATAATTGTTTGTACAGGTGAACAAGTGCCTTTAGGGTGCTTTCACACAGCACAGTTGTGGCGCAGTTTTGGCGCAGTTTTAACTGCGCTCCAATTAAACTGCCTTTATTATAAAACTAGCTTCTTTCAGTTCTCTAAATTGTCCAGAAAGGTGTTTCAAGTAAGTAATCAATTACTGTGCGTGAAGTCTTGTGGATACAAACATTAATTAATTGATTACTCACTTTCCAAACAGTTTAGGTAGGTGAAAAAAGCTTGCTGGTAATAAAGGCAGTGTAATTTGGACGCAATTAAAACTGCATTGTGTGAAAGCACCTTTAGGTATCTGGAAATTGCATCCAAAGATGATCCAGACTTGTGTAAGTCCACAATTCTCTACTTGCTATCTTGGCTGATTTCTTTAGACTTTCCCATGATATTACAAACAGAAGCAGTGGTGTGCAATAAAATACATCCACAGGTGTCTCTAATAAACTCAGATGTTGCCAATAAAGCTTCCAAAGACATGACATCATATCGGCTGTCCCAAATTGTTTAAAGGCATGGTAATCCTAGTGTATGTAAACTTTTGACTTTGCAGAGAGTAATAAAAATGCCATAAAAATTCTCTCTGTCATTATTCTGGCATTTGGCAAATATAAATAATTTTGGTTCCTAATTGACCTAAAACAAGTAAGGTTTATTCTGATTTCATGTCAGAGAGTGAGAAAAACATACATATGTGTCTTTTTATATAGTGTATGTAATCTTCTGGTTTCAACTGTATCTATGCAGGGATCTAGAATAAGCAGCTGTAGTACATGTGCATTTCTTGTTACATTAAATACGCAGATATAGTATACGCAGATATAGTATACTAAGTAAAATAATCCTTTTTTCATTGTCTATTAGAGTATGTTAAGTTAGCAGGTGTTCACGTTTCCTAGGTTGCAATTTCAGTGCCCCAGTTTAGCGTAGAATGCGCCTGAATCTATGAACCTGTTCTACTGAGGGTCATAGATTTAGCACTTTCTAGCTATAAATTGACAATTCTGCCTCAGGTAAAGCACTTTTAAAGTGCTCTACCTGTTCCAGGAGTAATGCGCCGGCATTTGCTGTACTGAAGCTATAAATGTGTAGATTTGTACGGTTCTAGTGTGCCCGCCTCCAGCACGCCCCTCGATCTCAGATGCATTACAAAGTGCCGCGGGCGCTCTGCAATCCGCCTGATAATGGAGTGCGCCTGATTATAAATAGAGAAAACGGGGCTAGTTTTCGGGCTGAAAAGACACCAGACTTCTGGTGCAGCCCCATTCATACATGTCGCCCTAAACGCCTCCTTAGGATTCTATTGCATGGCTGGTGTATGTCATCAAAAAGCTAAAGAGGTGTTTGCCTTGCAGCATTCCATGGCCTCAGATCCTTTACAAAGCTGTATCAGATTGAGATATGGGGAATTTGGAAGCCAAGTAAATACCTTGATCTCTTTTTCTTGTCCCTCTAACTATTCCTGAACAATTTTTGCAATTTAGCATGGTGTATTATTCTTCAATAAAATACCTTTCCAGTAAGGAATACCATTGTTGTGATGGGGTATACTTTGACTTTGACAATATTTAGCGAGGTGGTATGTGTCAGGGTTACATCCACTTAATAGGCTTGACCCAACAGTGTTGGACTAGGGTGCCTAGTGCCCACCAGCGAGGTTGATTATTGAGGCCCACCAGTGAAGTTGATTCATGGGGCCTATTTAGCTACTGTATATGACTGCACATGCCTTTTGCTTTCTCCCTGAAAAGCAGCCAAGGCCTGCTATTCTTAGTGGCCGATATTGTCTAGGAGCCCACCGGGGGGTTCCCTTTGTCCCCGTTGGGCCAGTCCAATCCTAGGACCCAAGGTTTCCTAGCAGAACACTGCCTAGGCCATCCCACTGCCTTTCTTGGCTTGCCTTCTTTCTATAATGAATCTTTGTGCCATCTCTTTCTCATATATATGACGCATTTACTTGGCTGTCCACATGCTATATAAGAAAACATAACTCATTAGACTAGACCATCTTCTTCCACTCCTCCATGTTCCAGCTCTGACAATCAAATGCCCCATGTTTTTGTTATACACAACACTATTTTTCAGCAATTTGTGCTACGTTAAGTAGCTCTTCTGTGTTGCAGGCTGACCATCAATCTCCACACCCATCAGTGTGAGCCTTGGGGGCTATGACTGGCAATCCCTGTTAACTAAATATTCTTCTTTGGACTACTTTTGGTGGGTAGTAGCCCCTGCTTACGGAGAGCACACCACAAGATCTGTCATTTTGGAGATGCAGTGACTCAGTCAATTAGACATCTCAGCTTGGCTTTTGTCAAAGTCGATCAGGTCTTTAGTCTTACCAATTTTTCCTGTTTACAACATATCATCTTCAAGAACTGAGTGTTCTCTTGCTTCCTTATATGTCCCACCGTTGATAGGTGTCATTGTCACAATATAATCAATGTTATTACCCACAGCTGTCAGTGGCTTAAATGTCATAATTCATTGGTGTAAGTCCAGATATATATATTTATATGTGTATTTATAAATGTATTTTTTAAGATCTTTGTTAAAGGCCAAATAACAGATACCACCCAGTACAACAGTATAAACCTAATTTCATAAAGAATAAACACAAGGTGTCACAATGCATAATATAGATTTACACCTGACAGGGAGGATGTGTATCACTGGTGATGAAATATCAGTACCCATAAAAAAGAAATATTATCAGTTACGACATCCTTGTCAGTCTCCTTTTCAAGCCAGTTCTTTTTCTTGGGGTACTGCCAAGGCAAATCTAAAATTTCCGTCCAGTAGTCACAAAACAAGAGAACGTTCCCTAATTGTCAGTGCATCTAGAGTAAGCAAGTCAGCCTTGAGAAACAACTATTTGTCATGTATAAATCACAGCACCAAGCATCCACTGCCATACAAGTAATAGAAAAATAGACTGACGCAATGGTACCTCATGACAGCCACAATGCCCCCATATTGTCAGTCACAATGCTCCCACATTTCAACCACAGTACCCTCCAGTGTCTGTCACCCTGCTCCATAATGCTGGTTGTAGCGCCACCCATTTCTCAGCCATGATATGCCTCCAATTACGAATATAGTTGCTCGTATTGTTTCTTTATAAAAAAAAACCTAACCATAAGTTGAGGTTAGTGCTTTTTGATGAGATTTAAGGGAGTGCCATGGAACAGTGAGTTAACCTCTAATGCCCAGTAAGAAAATACTCTAACCCTCACTTTTTATGTTGATTTTTCTTTAGCGAATTTTTCGAAAATTCATTTTTTGTCAACTCAAATCAAGTACCTTAAAACCAAATCTGAAGTGCAACATGAGTTGCCCAAGTTTCTCAGAGGCATTATTGCAGTATTGGATTGGGCGCTGAGCAGCACATCAGATACAATATTAAGGTTAACAGAAGGCAGTCAAGATTTAATGGGGCAGAAAACAAGTAGGTTTTGTGAAGAGAGATGGTGTTTGCTGGAAAAACAGCAAGTCGAAGATATCTATATGGCAAACTCAGCAGAGTCAAATTGTAGCTTGATGAAGTAGTCAGGTCAGGACCAAATGATGGAAATTGGATAAGTGAACTTCTCTAATCACAGACATCAAGTCTCTGCATTTAAAGGAGTTTCCTAGTTGGCAAAATTATTAATAGTAAGCTGCTAGTGCCCCATTTTAGAAAAAGCCTATACTCACTTTCCTCCACTCCTATGCTCCAACACTGGCTTTCTATGGTTTCTGTTTACCTTGTTCTTCTTTCAAATGGGGACATCACCACTACAGTGGTCACGTGCCTCTACTTACACCACTGCTGGTGGAGCTGTTGAGTTTGGAACCATGATGTAAATGAGTGGCATGTTACCACTACAGCCAATCAGCAGCTGCAGCAGTGATGCCCCTGTTCAGAATAAGAGCATGGTAAACAGAAGACCATTAAGACCCAACATTGGAATGGAGGCGCAAAGGAAGGTGAGTATAGGTGTTTTTTTGGGGGGAGGGGTTGTAAATGGGATACTAAATGCCTACTATTAATTTTTTTTAGGATCTGGACAAACCCTTTAATTATTTATTCTGTGCTTGACTGCATCTAATAAGTAATTTATTAATTTGCCCTATAGGTAGTGTGGCAGTGCTCTGCAGGCAGATCGTTTGTGTGGTATCTGACCTCTATATGACCACTATATTCAGTCTAAATATGGTAATAATATTTACTTACAGTACAGTGGTAATTTTGGTATTTCTGAAGATTTTTTTATTCAGCAACAGTATGGAGGTATTATTTAGTCACGGCGTTATTGATGTTATTGATGTATGGTATAGTAGTGTTATCCAGCCTTGATAATTTGGTATCCTTCAGTCATGGTAATTTAGTATAACCCACTCACTGTACAGTGGTGTTATACAGTCACTCTGTTTGGTATTATTCAGCCATGGTATGGAGGTTCTACTTAGTCACTGTTGATGTTATTGTGTTACGGTAAAGTAGTGTTATCATGCATAGTAGGGCTATACAATACATGGAAACCTCCAAAGAAGCATTTATGCTATCTATCATACATGAAAAAACTGAGATTCTTAGTTCACATGTTTTGATCAAAAAATGTTTAAGCCACCCACAGCTTACAACGTGATCTCAAGGCGGGTGGTCCTACGCTATCATTACCTCTCAATAGAGCCAAATTCAGACTTCTCATTGGGTCAACCGACCTCCATTATCCAGAGAGAAAAATAAAAAAACACCAACCTTGAAAGCATACTGCACTGATATAACAGCCTCTGGAAGTGGTCGGGGTGCAAGAAACCAAAATGGAGGCATCCCTTCCTCCCTATATAGATTAAAAGCAATATACACCAAATGCAACGTATAGTTCTGCACAAAAAAACATTTCTGAAAAACACAATGTGAACCTGGGTGCCACTGGCATGGTTGCGGCATATATATATATACACGCATACCATTACCAGTGGAACACCACTGCTAAAAGGGCTATACAATACATGGAAACCTCCAAAGAAGCATTTATGCTATCTATCATACAAGAAAAAAACTGTGAGATTCTTAGTTCACATGTTTTGATCAAAAAATGTTTAAGCCACCCACGGCTTACAACGTGATCTTAAGGCGGGTGCTCCTACGCTATCTTTACCTCTCAATAGAGCCAAATTCAGACTTCTCATTGGGTCAACCGACCTCCATTATCCAGAGAGAAAAATAAAAAAACACCAACCTTGCAAGCATACTGCACATGCATAGTAGGAGCAGATTGACCATTAGGTCAATTGTTGGTTTACCCGTTAGGCTGACTACATTGGTGACAAAATGGCCGTTCGCATACTATAACAGTAATCATACACTCAGAGTATGTAATTCCTGCATAACAGGAGAGGGTACACTAAGCACACTAAGACCTGGCCCTACTCAACGCCAGGCTGTTGTATACGTGGCTCGCAACAAATAGAACGTCTGAACACAGGCAATCCCTTGGCATCACCCTGTAAAGCTTTAGTCATGCGCTGTTTAGGGTGCAGACATAACATTGACTGAAAGACAGGGGAATCTACCTCCCTGGTTCTCTTCCTGGACACACAGGCTTCTCAAAGGGTTTTTACTTCAAAGTAAAATTGATGTGGGAAGCTTGCAAATTAAATATTTTCACCATTCATCGTTATTAAAAATTCCATAACATTTTTGTTTTAGCTGCTCCCTAAGTGATCCATAGTGTACAGCTCATCTCCAGGGGATACGACCAGTTACGAGAGCTCCTCAGTCCTGGCCGCACATGCTCAGACATCACCTCTCCTCTGAGGATGCTACTGTCAATGTATTCCCTTCCCAGTAATCACACACTCGCATTGTACTGTCATTCTACTCATGACCTCTGTATTCCTTATTAATTAGTCAAACAGTGAAAATAAAAAACAAAGAAACCTCAATCACGTATGTGCATTTAGAAAAGCAAATCCACGTTTGGTTCCTATAGGGATCTGAAACTAAGAACCCTATGCTGAAAGGGAGAAGTGCTAACCACTCAGCTCCATTGTAGCTACTTACAGCTCTTTACATAACCAGGCCTTTGTTTGACTTAAGTGAGCACACTGTGGGGAAAGGCATGGTGATATCAGCCTGCTGGGTCACATGATATACAGTTCAAACAAATCACATACGCCCTCTTTTGAACAAACTGAAAGTTGAAGCAGGACAAACCAGTAAAAACCCCTTTAAAAGCCAAATTACCTCTGTTAGTAATGTTTTATAGTTGCCACATACTATCGTTACTTTATGTAAGGGCTGTGTGTGGTACATATAACAGGTTATAGCATGTAAGGGCTGTGTTAGTAACCTAGTTTGTACACCACACACAGCAATTACATGATACAACCTGTTATATGTACCACACACAGCCCTTCTGTCACAGGTCTGCATATAATAGATATAATGGCTATGGTGCTTTTACATGTATGGAACGTGTAAGGGCACCTCACACAGCCATCATGTGTATGTAATACATTATACATACCACACATACAGTGGGTTGCTAACATATTCATATCCCTTGAATTCTTCCAAATTTTTAAATGTTAGTCGCAAACGTAAATGTATTTTAATGCTATTTCATATGATAGAGCAACACAAAGTAGCAAGTATTTGTGAAGTGTAAAGAAAATGATATGCACTTTTCCAAATTTTTGATAAACTGAAAAGTGTGGCTTGCATAAGTATTCAGCTCCCCTTAGTCAATACTTTGCACGTGCACCTTCACCTGCAATGATAGCTGTAGGTCTCTTGGGGGATGTCTCTACCAGCTTTGCACATCTACAGGCTGGAATTTTTGCCCATTCTTCCTTGCAAAATGGCATGGCACAGATTCTCAATGGGATTTAGGTCTATACTTTGACTGGGCCATTGTAACACTTGACTATGCTTTAATTCCATTGTAGCTTTGGCTGTATGTTTAAGGTCATTGTCCTACGAGGTGGAAGGTGAACCTGCACCCCAGTCTCAAGTCTTTTTGCAGCCTCTAACAGTTTTCCTCCAGGATTGCCCTGTATTTAGCTCATCCATCTTCCCATCAACTTTGAGCAGCTTCTCTGTCCCTGCTGAAGGAAAGTCTCCCCCCAGCATGATGCTGCCCTCACCATGAAACATGTTGTGTTCAGGGGGATACAGTGTAGTGTTGACTTTCCTCCGCAAATAGCATTTGGAGGAAATACACTTTCCAAAACTTTACCCCCTACGTGTCTGGTGTTTTTCCTTTGGGTTTTTTATGGGTGTTGTTCCTAAAAAACCCTCTGAGACCTTCAAAAAAACTGTAGTTTTACTGGAAAAAATTACATACAGATTCTTTGACTTCTAAAGGAAATTTGGTTAATGGATTGTATTTAGGGGTATCCAGTAAGAGGCTGATATAATGCAACCACACTTTTAGTTTTTTTAAAAATTTTTTCAAAAATTGGGGAAATTAAGAAAATAGTTTTTTGACACTTAACAAAATACTTGCTACTTTGGTTGTTTCCCTATCACATTAAATATTTTTTAAAAACATTTAGGTTAGTAGGCGTAAAAATTGTTTAAAATTTAGGGGTTAAAAGGGGCTATAAATGTGGTGGTTGTGTGTGGTACTTTTATGCGTATGGCCCATATAAGGTTACAACTCACAGAGGTCACATGTACATAAACCATTTTATGTACCACACAAGACCTTCCCAATATAAGGTTACATAGATATGGATTATGTGTGTTGTACTTTTACATGTATGGACAGAGTAAGGATACTCTAAAGTCATTTTGTATGAAACCCCGTTATATGAACCACCACGCCCTGACATAAGTTGATCAATAATGTAAGGGCTGTGATATTTTTTACACTATGGACATGTATTTTTCCCCCCTCACAGCGGCTCTTGTATTAACTCTTTCATGTCCACACCACCCCTCCTAAGGAAGTGGTAGCTTGTGAGGTGCAGCGAGTGTGTGGGATGTCTGCCCCCAGTGTTAGGGTTGGGGGATTGTTAGTGCCCGGAAACGGAAATTAACCCGAAAATTTCTCAGCTTTGGATTTTACGACTTTGCTCCTCATGTGGGCCCGGGGAAACCATTTTAAAACAAAAATTTTCACCCACTTCCAACTTCTATGATATAAGGATTTAAAGAAAACCCTGTCCAATGGGGTTTTGCCCCCCTTGCTGGGGGCACCCCAAGCCGGTCAGCCCCTGTGTTTCCGGGCCTGTCCCCCTTTTTTGTAATGTTGCTGTAGTTTTATAGCATTTAAACCCTTAAATTTTTTCGGGCGGTGTTAGCTCCCCCCACCAAAGGAGCTCCCCCCAACTAAAGTTATTCTCGTTTTCTACTATTAAAAGAAATATTTTTGTCAGTTGATGTGGGGGAGCTAGTCGATTCCCGGGGTTTGAAAAAAGGGCCGGGAAGGATTTTTTGAATGATTTTGGCTGAAAATGCAGATTTGAGCATTAAATACAGAAAACTGAGATTTACAGAAAAAAGGGAAAAGTGGAAAAGCAGGTCTGACACTATTTTGTCTGCCTCAGCAAGGGGCTAACTATGTAAAGTTCTTTTTACCTTAACCGGGGTTCTACGGAGTATTTCACACACAAAGGGACAGACCACGGACTGACAAAAACCTTTTTTTGGTTTTTTTAAATTAAGTGGGGCTATTTTTTAGCCCCATTCGTGGTTCGACCCCTTTACATTAAAGAGAAATTTTCACCCTAGGTTTGCCCCCCCCGTGAGGACAGCACAAGCGGGGCGACCGTGTTCCAGCGCTGGTCCCTTATTTGTAAATTTCTGTATTTTAGAGTTTTAATGCCAAATCTTTTCATGAGTAGGTGTTCCCCGCCCACCAAAGGCTGCCCCACCCATTGCATTTTTAACAGTTTTACCTATTCAAAGTATTGGTTTATCGTTGAGGTGGGTGGGGCTAGCCTCAGATGGGGGGGTTTTAAAAAAAAAACGACTTTTGAATACTCTTTTGGCTGAAAACTACAGATTTGATCATTAAATTACACGAAAACTACAGCATCTTACAGAAAAAGGGGGACACAGTGCTGGAAACAGCAGGTCTGACACTAGCTTGTGCTCCCCTCAGCAGGGGGCATAAACTATGTGACAGGTTCTTTTAAATGCACAAAAATCCAGCACTTACGAATAAGGGACACAGTGCTGGAAACAGCAGGTCTGACACTAGCTTGTGCTGCCCTCAGCAAGGGGGGAATAACCTATGTGACAGGTTCTCTTTAAATGCATGAAAACTACAGCATCTTACAGAATAAGGGACACAGCGCTGGAAACAGCAGGCTACATAGTTTGTCCCCTCACAAGGGGGGAAAAACCCTTGTGACGGGTTCTTTTTAAAATGCATGAAAATACGATCTTACGAATAAGGGACACGGCGGGAAAACAGCAGGTCTGACACTAGCTTGTGCTGTTCAAAAAAGGGGAGCATAACCTATGTGACGGGTTTTCTTTTAAGAGTTCTTTTTCGCCCAAAAAGGGGTGAAAAAATGAACTGTTTTTATTTTTTTAGATACAGTTGGATTTTCTTTAAAGTGTATGGGAGGTTACAGTCTTTTTCCCAGAAGTTTTCAAATCCAAAAACCAACTGAAAATCCAACTGAAAACCAGTGTCACATCAATTGACTCTCTCTCTACCTTTCTCTCTCTACCTCTTCTCTCTCTACCTCTTTCTCTCTCTCTTTTTTATCTCCTTGTCCCTCTCAGCTCCTGCTGGTTCTATGTGTTGTACTGTACCCAGTCAAAAGATCTCCTTTGATGGGCTAACAACCAAAACTTCACACTAAAAAATAACATGTAATGCAAAATACACCTACATACAAAACATGTTAATATATGGTGAACCCACCCATACACTGATATAAGGTTACATATATGTGGTTGGTGTTACTTTTACATATATGGAAGTATAAGGGTATTACTCACAGCTGTCACATGTATATAACCCATTATATGTACCACACACAACCCTCCTGACATGTCTGCACATAGTACATGTAATGGTCCTGGTGCTTTTACATGAATTGAACGCACCCCTCATAACTGTACCCCTCATAATCACATGTATGTTCCCCATTATACTACATATAGGGCGACATGTATGATTTATGGTACTAAAACACCAATTTTAAAGGTCATTACAATATTACAGAATGCGCCTGATTTATGAACCTGCTCTACTGCGGGTCATAAATCAGGCGCATTCTAGCGCTATCACGACACTTCTAAAGTCGTGATAGCACTTCTAAACCTGCAGCAAATTCATTAATTATCTCAAGTCACTGTAATAAATCTGACGCTTTTTAAGAGAACATGTCTAAATTGACGCTGTCTAACGTTTAGGCAACGATAGTAAATAAGGGCCGTTCTCGTTTCCAATTTACGGATGCAATTGGGCTGAATTTTCTATATACTTATGTCTATCCTGTGATTATAAACTAAACTATTTACACACATTGTTTACTAGCAAGCTATACTTTTGCTTTACGAACACTGAACTGAAAAATAAGAGTGTTAAACCATTAGTCAATGTGTCTTAATGGTTTTTCCACACTTTGCAGTCAGACATTGCTAAAAGTTCTGTGTAAGCAAAGTTCAAAGAGCTGAATATCTCAGTGATGTTGTCAGACAGGTGAGTGGTAATTGAGGTTACCATAGTCTGTTACTGGTTGTCTGCACTTAGTAATAGGAACATATATTATAAGCACAGCAAAGTCTGTAATCTGTGTGTTTATGACATTTCCTTTTAAACTAGGACTGAACACAGGAGTGGAGACATCGCTGCCCTCAATCTTATAGAAAACTTTACTTACAATTTACATGCATTTGATTGTAGTGGTTCCTCTCTAATATTGCTACCACTACGTCTTGTTTTAATGAGTTTTTTTTGTTGTTGTCTTAAACCAGAAACCATGCCCAAACCAAAGAATAAGCAAAGGTTATACCCAGCTCTCTCTACTTTTAACAATATGACTATTTTAGCTAAATTACTTTTTACTATTTGTTATCTTTATAGATAATATCCACACAGCTGTAGAAAAACATATACAGGCAGTCCCCGAGTTACGTACAAGATCGGGACTGTAGGTTTGTTCTTAAGTTGTATTTGTATGTAAGTCAGATCAGGTTTATTTATTGCATGTAACTCCAGCACAAAGGGTTTGTTTTAGTTTTGGATAGTGCAAGGAAGGGTCTTTACATTTGAATTGCTGTATGTTTCCCTATTAAGAAGATTTCACCTTATTTTCACCCCATGTGCTGCTGTGGCATGCTGGAACTTGTCATTGCACAGTTCTAACTACTGTGGAATATAGAACTACAAGTGCCAGCATGCCCCATAACTCTCCGTTTGTAGCTAGGGGACAGATGTAAGTTGAAACGGTGTAAGTCGGGGACTGCCTGTACACTCAGCATGAATAAGCAGACAACTCATCCACCATAATTGAGAGTCAAAGCAAGTTAGCTGAAGGCTTTCTCCAAAGGATGTGACGAGACAGAGGTGTGGGGCAGGAAGGGTCCAGGTATGGTATGCTTTATAATTAAACACCTACAGTGAATGGGAAATAGTAGCCTGGAAAGTGAACATTTATCTTCTTTAAAATACCCTTCATACCTCAGGATGTGGTCAAATCAGTGCACTAAGTGTATGTTCACACGTGGCAGATTTGTTGCAGAAATGGCACAACAATCACATACATATGAATGAGGTCTACAGAACTCCACATACATACAAGAGAAACCTCATACAAATGGAAGCAATGAATTTCTTAGATGCAGACATTTTTGAAGCTTGAAGGGGTCTTCCCACCATGCACTGTGATGGAGTATCGATAGGATATTCCATCAAAGTGTGATTGATGCACGTCCTACACCTTTCCTGCAAACGCGCCACCCAAAGTCTTGGCTCAGAATGGAGAGCCAGTCACACTTGCACACAGGTCGCTCCATTCTGTTCTATGGGAGCTCCAAGTACAGCCGAACACACCGCTTACTTGTACTCAGAACTTCCATATAACAGAATGGTGGGTTATGCGCAAGGGCGATTAGCTCTTCATTCTGAGCCAAGATTTTTGGAGGCCTGTTCATGAGATAGGTTTGGGACCGTTGAAGTGGGACCTGCACCAATCACACTTTGACAGCATATCCTATCGATATGCCATCAAAGTGCATGGTGGGAAGACGCTTTAAAGGGTAGGAACACACATCATATTTGCGGTGGGGTTATGATTCAGAAAAGAACAATGCTCCCTATGAAGTTATCAATGGCCATACAAGTTTCATACTATTGTACAACTGCCAGGTTCCTGATTTCTGCATTGGTTCCATGACGCTATGCTAGAGATAACAACAACATGATGGCAGTGGTTCATCAGACAACCGGTAGATCTATATTTCCAGAAGATCCAGTGGTATGTCAACGTTACCTGTAGATAAACCAAACAAGCATCCATCAATAATGACTGTATCTGTCCTTTGATCGGCACTTTTGTTAAAATCAATATTCCTGAAAAACATTTTTTTTCATTTTCAGCAGTATTTTTTTTTATTTTGGCAGTGCTATGAAATTAAAAATTACACATAAAATCTTGTCCTTTTCTAGCCATGATTACTAAAGAGATAAAACTCATGAATGGCAGGGCAGACTAATCTCACTTTACTGTTAGTGCTGCTTAGCTGCATGTAGTCTCAATACAAATATAACTGCAGCAACAAAAAACTCGATCAGTAAAATTTAACTTTTATTTAATGATGCAGATAAAAGACGTTATCAAAACCCCAATAGAGATAAATACAAATAAATCAATATGAAAAATCGCACAAATATAATCGAAGAGCAGGGGATTAGGGAAATAAGTATATATAAATACATAGCAATATATTTAACCAATAATGTAACTGGATATAATATGAACCAATAGGTAAAATGGAAAGTTAAATACAGTGGTTTTATGTGTATATACTCACTGTTGGATGCTGGTTAACCCCAGGGATGCTGAAAAGGTTCCATAAAGGATGACGTCCTGCTCCAAGTATATGGATTTATTTTTCCATTTGACCTACTGGTTCTTATTGTTTCCAGTTACATTATTGGTTAAATATATTGCTACAGTATTATATTTAAATATACTTTGTTCACTATTCCCCTGCTCTACAATTATATTTCTATGATTTTTTATATTGATTTGTGTTAATTTCTTTGGGGGTTTTGATAAAACTATTTAACTGCATGATTAAGTAAAAGTTATATTTTAGTGATAGGGTTTTCTTTGCTGTAGTGATATTTGTATATGGATTGACCTTTAATTAGTATTCTATTGTTGTAAGCAGTTTAGTCTCATTACAAATAGTAGATAATGACATTATGATCATTCAATCTTTTTCTTTCACAGGGGTAGATACGATTAGACTAGACCACAAGGCAATAAAAAGAGCAATACCTGAAAGGATAATGGGTTAATCTTTTTCTCCACTGGGAAAGGGGCAGCTGCTGCTAATAACACTTACACCTCTCAGGTCATAGCCAATCTAGCAAAAGAGCTGCCAGGCAATCCTCTCACTGCTGTGCTATCAGTGCTCACAGAGGGAAAGTCAGAGAGACAAACCAGGAAGTAGTAATGTACATGGGGAAATAAAAAATAAAAAAAGATATAAAAAAAACACTACCCTCCCCAATAACGAAAATCCATATAACAGTAGCATATTACTGGTCAATATATGAAAAGAAAAATTTTGATAGCACTGTCTCTTTAAAATGAACATTGTGACACTTCAATATCCTCCTTTGATTATTCTTGCTCGGCTAATTGGTGCGCTATTTGCTCATCCATGTGAATAAAGTTGATTTATTCCCTGTAAAGAAAGTACATAAAGGTGACAATACACAGCACATTTCAAAACAACCGACAACCATCTACTGTGACTGCAGATTTTAGGTAAAGAGGGATTGGGCAGATGTATTTTTACATGTCTAATCCTTATGCTCCCAAAGAAGATAACCCATCTCCAGAGGTTTTTGGCAGTGCATTATTCCCTTCTCTGTATTGACAACACATGCACACTCAGCCAAGCATCCATGCCTATGGAGGGTCGAGGGTGGGTGAAGTTGGCAGGTGTATGGGAAGGGGGCAGGAAGGGTCAGTGGACATCTAACGTTCATGGCCATTCTTTATTTAATATAGCAAATTTAGTAAATTTGGAAAAGTAGTACAACATTATAGTGTGGTATAAAACAGTGGCTATAGAAAAGACATGAAAATAACTGTCTTCCCTAGCACACCTGGAAATTGGAGATCTTTGTTTCACAAGAGGTTTAGTACTCTACTTGGATAGTGACCTTATAGATAAGAATTATTCTGTTATGGGCGGCACGGTGGCTCAGAAGTTAACACTTTTGCCTTTCAGCGCTGGGGTCCCGGGGGTAAATCCTACCAAGAATAGCATCCTGCATGGAGTTTGTATGTTCTCCCCATGTTTGCGTGGGTTTCCTTCAGGTACTCGGTTTCCCCTATTCTCCAAAACTTGACTGAAGTCACTGATTAGGTATACATCTAATATTTATGGGTTACACTCAACTGTTGCCCAAATGCAGATGATGAGGAAAATAAGAATTCGGCAATGTTGGATTTTAAAATGACTGATTGTTGGTTCCTACGGGTCTGGCAGCCTATTATTTCCCTCTCCCTTGAAAATAAACATATACTGTTGGCTTAGCCAAGCATGCATGTTTATGGGGGGAGTCGAGAGAAATTTAGGTTATTTAATGTCTATGACTAGCTGTAGGCCATGCAATCCAGATAGTGCACAGCTTTCTCCTCCAAATTCCCCATAAACGTATTTATTGCTGTAGGGAGACAGGCACTTCTGGCATCACTTATCTCACATGGAAAACTGAGAATGATAATTATGTCTAACGTGCCCAGTCCTTTAAGTCACTCACGCTGCCCCGAATACCTGATCTGTGTAGGGTGTTGGGTGTACATTTGTTGTAAGGGAATTGCTTCACACTTGTGGATATATACATGTATAGCATATATCCTCCAACATATGAGTCACTGGTTGTCGAACACAATGTGGAATTTTTTACTCAGCTTAATTAAGATAAGTATAGCCTAAAATGAACAATATCATCATCTACGCCAAGTAAAAACAGCCTGATATTAACCTAACCTAAATACAAAATGGTAACATACATAAATACAAAAGTACAGGGGTTTCCACTGGACAGGAAAATAATGTATAGAACTCAAAAGTGTGTGAGGGCCAAACTCAGCCTATTACCCCTATGCTCGACTGCCAGCAAAAAAAATTTGGGCACATGTCCCGAAAAGGGCGGCCCCAAAAACCCTTTGGGTTTAAAAAAAGCCCGGGTGCCCCTGATTACAACACGGGCCCAATATAATGACAATCTAATGGTAAAGTGCTAAAAAAATATACCAATGTTTTTTCCTTCCGGGTTATACGGGAAATTTCCCGGGGGGACAATAGAGTAGTATAAAACATTGGAAAAAACACACAAAAGTCAAACATAGAAACAATAAGGACACAATTACATATATTATGGGTGTACATTCAAAGGGGATGTTCTAGATACAAATTTTATTACTGATGAAGAAAGGGGAAATAATCCGGAAAAATGGGGGGTTAAGTGATAAGAAATAATTGAATCACAATTACCCCAGTGTTTCCGTATGGGGCATAAACTGACCAACTTATGTATCATTGCAGAGAACTGAAACATAGGAGTGAGCTGCTATCACTGATATCACATATTCCCACTTGCACTGCAATCCCAGGTAGGTCAATTTGGAAAGTTCATATTTCGGCTGATGTGCCCATAAACTCTGTACAGTGGTAAACATGCTATGGCACAAGAATGGCTATCCTTTCCAAATATCCCCTAATCTGCTTAGAACTAAGGGAGTCATGTATGATCAGGTTTTTCTCCCTGTTCTGGCACAAAATGAGCCTAAGTGAGCAGTCTACAATGTCTAATGCGCCTAATGAAAGTGTTAGGCGCGTTGTTCGTAAGACGACACTTTCTAATGTGCATAACGTGAGGGGCATTTTGGGGGCGTCGTACCGCTCTTGTATTATTAGACACATATATGAATGTGGTTCGGCAAAACTAGGCGCATTACTTTCTTGAAAAGGAGACTATTTTAAGTGGTCTCCTGAGTCCAGGATCGAAGTGGAGCTGGATTTTCTGTAAGGGGGGAAAAATGCCAATTTTCTCAACTTCCCATCTTAATAAAAAGTAATTTTTGATAATTTCAAATTGTATAAAATGTAAAAAAATTTTTATCATATAAAAATTAAAAAAAAATAAAATAATTCCCAAAAAAATAAAAATACTCCATAAATGTATTTAAATTTATAGAATCTAAAACTAGTTTTACATTAAATAACCCACGGATGTTGTTGTTCAGATTTTACAATTTTTCATTTTTACTATAATAAATTTGAAATTTATTTTTGTCGCTATCACCCTTTATTCTACATACAGCAAGAGCCAGCACTGTTCTTGCTGGGACTTGTGGTCCACCAAGCAAGATCAGTACCATAGTTTCTATTCACCGACATGCTATTCTTATGACTTTTATTTTCAACCTACATAGTTTTGTAAAGCACCTAACCAATAGGCGAGGCGTGTCGAACTTTAGTCCTCATTTATGATCGCACAAAAAAACCCTTTCATAAAATTAGGGGCATTATACACTGAAAACGAGACTTGACAATTCACTTCAAACCTTTCTTGTACAGTTGCCCAAGGGTCTGCCCGGGAAACAATCTTTTTCTCACACGTGGGTGGCAAGCCAAGGTTCCCACTTGGGACGTCCTTGTCGGGACAATGTCCCCATAGTGTTTGCTATGCAGTTGCACATAGAATTAATAGAAGATTTGGCCCCACACACCCCTTTTGGTTTTTTTAATTATTTTCCCGTTCAATGGGAACCTTTTACTTTTGACTTTATGGATTATTCAAGTCCGATTTAAAAAGATTATTTAAAAGGGTTACGTTTTATGTCTATTTTTTCCAGTGATTAATTTTCTATTTCTGACAGTGTACTGAGTTTGAGATAGCTTTATTTATCCTGTCATTTATTATTAACATACATAAATACAACCTGTTCTAATTCATGATATTTATGGGCTGTTCACACTGTTTTTTTAATGTTACACTTGGATACATTTTGAAGTAGAAACCTAAACCATGATAAATGTACACAAATGTCTACATTTCCATGTAACGGCACCGTTTTTTAAAACGTAAATGTGGTATACGTTTGTATACGTTTACCTCCGTTTATGTATTTAGCAAATCTATACATTTTTAAACATTTTTATACTTAACCAATCAAGTCATGATGTAAATAAAAAAATATAAAAACATATGCGTTAAACGTATGAAAACCTATATATTTCCGTTTGTATACGTCGGTCATAGTCTTGACTGCTAAAAGTAGACGTGTGCAAACATATTTTTTTTTTTGCAGATCACAGAAGCGGGGCCCAACAATGCTTTTGTATCGTATAAAAAAACAGTACCCAAAAATGCAAGCTTATGTCAACCACAGCCCAAAAGTAGGGCAGGCCGGACTAAAAACGTTTCTGTCAAATTACTAAATGAAAAACATCAAGCTTTTGCATTTGATCTGATTTTTTGCCATCTAAACATATATACGTTTAACGTATCGGCAAAACGCTTTGTGAATACAGCCTTATTGTCATCTTATTTCAGTTTTTCTCGATGATTTACAGATTAAAGTTTTCTACTCTCCTGAACATTTTAACACACGAGGGCAGATTTATCAATACCGTCTAACTCTTAACACTTGACAGTCTTACAATGCGCCACATGTATCTTAGTGTTGATAAATCTTGTGGATCTTAGAACTGTAACTTTACACCATTTTTAAGTTGGCTTACTTCATGGCACTGAAGCTAAAATGTTGGAAATTTTTTTTTTTGGGCCAAACAGAAACCCGAAAACACTGTGCCAAAACCCTTTTTTCCAATGAAGCCAAAACCCTTTTTTTAAACCAAGGCCCCCGCCTCTTTTTTTTGTACAAAGTCCCAAAAGTGTCTAGAAACTGTTTAAAACACATAATAAATGTGGTCAAATGCATGTACAGAAGTTTTGGAAATATTGTATCATATCTTTTCATGGGAAAACACTGAGGATATGACACTTTTATTTCAAAATTTAAAAAAGTTTTGTGGGACCGCTTTTATAATAGTTTTAAATTTGGGTGTGCCCTTTAAAATAAAACCCAAAACACAGCCAAACAATGTCTAAAAAGCTAGCAACAAAAAATAATTTCACCCCTAAGGCAAATGGAAAAAATTTTTGCCCTAATTTCCACTTTCCCCCCCCCGTGTCATGTGCCCCCGTTAGTGTTTCAAAGGGGGTGTACTCACTTTCATGAGATACTGTACATTATTATTTTTGGCCCAAATTGTGTCACAATTCATGAAGTTGTAAACCGTACAGATGCTCTTGTGGTCATTGAAAATAATCAACAATATGGGGGAAAAGGGCACCACCAGGGGGTTCCCCGGGAAATCCCATAGATTTTCAATTGAGGGGGTTTTCCCGACCCAAAAAGGGTTTCAGGCCCCCCCCCTTTTGAAATACAGGGGAACCCCAAAAGGTGGGGAAATGTACATATCTACATTAAAACATAACCAGCGATTTCCCACTTTAAGGGTATATTCACATGCCCAGTTCATTTAATGCAGGGGAAGTTTTTCCCCGCATTATAAAAACTATTAAGGGCCCCGATATGAAAAGGAGGGGACTTTCTAAAATTTCAGCAAGCTCTGGGACAAAATAAAAAACCAAGGGAAAGCATAGGAATCTAAACCGGAAAAGTTTCAAGTTGTGAATACAGCACTGGGTTTTGGTAAAATACCTTTAAAAAGGGGGGGGGCCCCCCCCCTTTTTAAAAATGGACCCATGGGGTGCTAAGGGCTGGAAGAAAATTGGGAAAAAAAAAAAAAATTACTCAACCTCTGAACAAAATTTGTTTTCCCGCGATGGCCCTTTACTTCCATTTGGGAGTTTCACAGGACCGCCCGCAGCCAATCGTGGCTGCAGCGGTTTAAAATTTTTTTAGCCGGAAGTAACAGAAGAAACGTTTGGGAGAACCACAGACACATCCCTTGGGGAAAAATGTAAAATTCAGAGGGGGTTTAGTAAACGTTTTTTTTTTAAAACTTCCCTTCTAGCCTTCGCACTACACTCCACGTTAAAGAAAGGGGATGTTTACAACTCCCCCTTTAATCTGTTGGGCTACAGGGTACATACTGCCCAAATACTTATAAAAATACTTTTTGGGTTTCATCACCCCATATGATAAAACAGAACAGACGTACAGACAAGGGTTTTTCCCCCCGACTCACGCATCAGGTCTCCGGCACACCACTACTCCTGCTTTGTAGGGTCTGCGAGTGGCACCGCAACCCGCATGTAAGGTTGTGGACGCAGTCGTAGCCCAGGTCCTGGTTGCAGCTACTCACCTCTCCCCGCTCCCCCCGGGGCTGTCCCCTTTCTGGCCGAATGCAATTTCCCCCCTTCCTAGGGGGTGGGGGCTCTGTTTAAAATTTAAAAAAGGGTTTTCACTCGGTAAATTTTTTGGCCCACTTACACCTCAACCGCCCCCACGGGCACGTCGGAGCAGGGATAACGACCTAAGGGTCACCTGCCGCAGCAAAACTGTCCCACTTTGCAACGGGTTTCGGGAAAAAAACCCAAACCCCTTTTGGCCCCCAAATGCTTTTTTCACCGGGGCCCCTTTAATTTTCGGGATGAATTTGCCCACAATTACGGCATTTTGGGACGGGGGCGGGGTGATCGGGCAGCTCCGGGTGGCCCCATAGACTTTTTAATTCCAAGGGGCTCTAAAAGAAAACGTGGGGTTACCCGAAAAGACAGGGGGCGAATTTCAGCCATATTTTTCGCGCAGTAAAAGGCGCGCAATATGGACCCAAATCCCCCCAAAATCAGCCGTGTGAACATAGCCTTAGACTCCGCTCCCTGGTGCGGCTTACATCACCGCATTCGGTGGTCCAGTGGATCCATTATCAGAGGTTCCCTTTACAACTTTGGGGGTATTCCATTTTCCCCCAAATAAACCAAATATTTAAAAATAGCATTTCCGGTGTTATAATTTTTTGTCATCATGCTGGTTTTAAAGGGGTCACATCCTCTGAAAATGACTTGAGATGAAATCTGGCTTGCTGTTTTATTGGGGTGAATCTGAAAACTGCCCTTTGAGTAAAGCTCTGGGAAACAAGGGAAAAATAGGGATGGTGGGGGGAGAGGGGTGGCCCGTAACCTGGGAAGCCAAAAAAGCCTTTTAAAACAAAAATTCTTTTGAAACACTATGTTCTGCTTTCCTTCCAATTATTTTTTTTTATAGAAAATGTGATTTATATGACAAAGACTCCCATTTTTTTAAATCCCTTTATCGTTCTGACTTGTCTATTACCAAAGGGTTTTTCCGAGTGTTGAACAGGGGTTTGGAAATTTTGCTCCTCACACTTAGAAAAAGGGGCCCCGATTTTAAACCCCAATTTTTTAGGACCCATAGAGTAGGAATTTTAGGAAAAAAAAAGCACGTGCATGTTTTATTGGCTACGAGTCAGCTCGTCTAGACTCTGCTGCTTTCTTTAAAAATAAAATAGCAAAAAATAAAATAATCCGTCCATTGTAAATGTGAGATGTGATCGCTACTACAGAGAGGGGCCCTAGGAAAGTCGATACCCAAACATTTGTACAGTAATATCAAACACTGGCGAGTTCTGCAGCTGGCACGAAATTCGGAGGAAATATACCCCTGAGAACATATTAATGTATTCATGAAGATTATTATTTTAAAACATGTTTAAGCTTCAAAGTTGGTTTTCTATTAATAAAATGTTTACTTTTCCCAATATCTGTAGGATAGCTCTAACATGAAAGGGTTTTGCACCTTAGAAAGTATGACCCCGACTTTCTCAATAGCAGTGCCTGATCTAGAATATCAACTACGCTGAGCTGAGTGTGCAAGTTTTTGGCGGAGTCTGGAGGAATAGCTTTTGGCTAAGTAGCTCTCATAAGGTTGAATTTACATGAGGTTAGCTAAGATTCAATGGAGAACCTAGAACTGTAGCAATAAATATTATGTTTACATAGTAACTTCCATGTTTCTCACATGTTGACATAGTAGATCTCTGCACCAAAATCAGCATGTAATCCCTAGGGAAAGCTTCTCATTAAATTCAATGGGAATTCGCACCATAGCCTGTACAGTACAGATTTTTCCGACACAGATTTTGCAATCTGTGGTACAGATTCCATGTAGGAAAAGCAACATGTCACTTATTCTATACAGGGCTGTCTCGAAATCATTAAAGGGGTTTCACAGACTCTACTCTTTACAGCCAGCTTCAGGCTCACTCCTGTTCAGGCTGTGGGTGGTTCTACAGCAGTCAGTGACATTTCAGTTCTGCTATTTCTAGCTGTGCCTGTTAGACGGGTATTGCTTGTAGAAGGGCTCAAACAGCAAGGCAGAAGGCTAAAGAGCTCTAAAGAGTTAAAGTTTGTCAGTACGTTACATAAGCAAGCTCCATCTTGACTATATCGAACAACAGATAGTGATGTCACCATCTCGCTCTGGCTGCTAGAGAGGTGGTCTGTAACCTTGGGAAACTTGTGTACACAAGCAAAAGATAAGATCTGCTCTAATGCAGAAGGGAAGCAAAATAAAAACAATGTATTTGGTAATAGTTTTAATTTAGCTTTGCCTACATGTTTACAGCTAATCACTGAAATTGTAATGCCCCTTTAATAGCACCTGGGCAGAGCAGTGCAGTGGGCCCTTCCCAAGCACATGACATCACATCAGCCAACATTTTTAGCAACACCAACCGCAGTGTATGGTGTACCTTCTTATATGAGAGGGTATATAGATACACAGACTACTTCTATATGCTGCTCAGCCCAGCGGAACTTATTGTGCTGATACACGACCATGGAATCCAAGTAACATCATAGGCTGAAGAATTCTGATCTTCACCATTCCACTGAATCACCCCGATACGGAAAATTAAAAACCCACCAAGTTAAATTTTAAAAATATATTATATATATATAATATAAGTTGTATACCCTAAATTTTTGTTTTTGCCCCTGGAGGCACAACCCTGCCAGGTGGGCGGCCACCACACCTATTTTAATTATATATACCCAAGCACGCTACACTAGGGGTGCACTTCTGCGCGTTTTGTTTTGTGTTTTCTCCACAGCACATATAAGAATTGATATTAATATATATTATCCGTCAAGTTTATCTTTGCTATATCTGTAGGTAGCCAGGGCTGCAGGTGGTTAGGTAGGCAGAGCCCCAGCGGGCCCTCATCCTTTATAGTGGCACCTTCAACCAGAACAAAAAATAAATACAACTGAACTCACCTCTCACTGCCTAAAGCAGCCTACAAGACAAATTGACGAGACAAGGAACCAATAGCTGAGCATTCGCAGGACATACCTCTGACCACCCAGGGCCCCTATTCGCCTGGAACCCTAGAGCAACTGCTTAGTGTGCCCAATGGATATGACAGCCCTGATTCTACACAGTTTCCCGGGGGAAAGACTTTATAAACGGTTCTATTAGCCCCCACTGAATGCTGTATAATGCCTTGACCTCAGGACTGAAGGGCTCCATAATACAGAATCTGATGGAAAATGTTTGGCTTTATGTTATAGATAAACCACTATGTAGCTTCATATAATATTGGGGGGTTTAAAAATGGGCAGTGGAGGGCCCCCCCTTCTGTTAATTGCTGGGAAATTTTTAAACCCTGTGAGGCTTATAAATCTATATTTTATTAATATTTAATCCTTTTCCATGCAATAGGCCTTTTAAGGGCTCCATGCACAAAACTGGTAATCCAGCTCAACAAGCCCGAAAAAGATGGGGGCCGGGGGAAAGGGTTGGAGATACCCCAAAATGAGGGCTTGAGTGAAGCAAAGAGAAGTCCAGAGTCCTCTAAAACTGTATCTTTATATAACTACATAAAGATACATTAAATATAATTTACATAATGTTTAATCATAGCCAGGTGAAGACTCTACTGGAGTAGAGTATCTACTGGAGTCTCTGTGTCCTTCTCTTTCTGCCTTTTGTAAATTTTTTTTTACCGTTTAGCCTAGAAAGTGTAAAGAGTGAAAAATCAGCGATACCTTTTAGAGGTAAATAAGAAATATTTGATGGTGAGTTTGGAGGACTAGCTCCCTTTCTTCGGCTGATGATATAAAAAAGAAATTGAAATTAAAAGGTTTTTTATACACAAAGCATGGCCCTTCAAAGGAAATTTAGAATTTTTAAAAACATAACAAATGCAATAAAGCAAAAAGCTTTTAAAAAGGGTCAAAAATTACCATCGGGAAACTTGTGAGGCTGCAGAGGGGTCAAAATCTGCCGCTTATCTCACACCCCTCACGTGTAATTTGTGGCCATACGTTCACATATAGTTTGACATAAAATCATGGTTTTTTAACCCTTTTGCAGAGTCTAAAAATTTTTTGCTTAATTTAATTTCCCCATTTTCCTTTCTCTCCCTCTGCGTCTTAAAGTGTCCCATTAAAACCACAATCTTCAATTTCAATAAGTGGTCCCTCTGGAGAAGTGTTGTCCAGGGAAGATCATCTGTGTTATTAATATGAATCTGTGTGAGTTCATGGCTGGCTGAGTTTTGTCCTGTTTCCCCACATAACCCTGTGATGGGACATTGCGCACACAAAAATCAATACCCCCACATTGCTGCCCTGGGGAAAAAAGTCCCCCTAATTCTGGCCCTGCTGTGCTGGGGGCAGGTACACTGTCAGCATTTGGGGATGTGCTGCGGGTTTTTTTCCCCTGTTCTGCAGGAGGGTGTGGTGCCTTTTTCTGTTGGGGCCTTCGGGCCTCCGGACTAATACGCCGGGGTTTGGGGTTGCCGAAAGGAAAGAGGGGGGGACGGGAATAGTCTTTGAGTCTATTGTCCTTATTTTTCGACGGTTAAATTCCTTGGCATTTTCTTTTGGTCCCAGTGTGGGTTGTAGGTTACAATGGGGGCCTCGTTTTTCATTCTGGGCTCTTTGTATAATAACGTCCTGGAATGGCGGCGCTTTGCTGTTTTTGATTGCCCTCATTTTTTGGCCTGTATCCCAATTGGAGAAAGTTTCCTCAGATCCGGGAGGTGTTTGTAGGTCTGTCTTGTTGGAGCAAATACGATTGTCCGATACCGGCTGTAGAAATGGGTTGCTTTGTGTGTTGGGGTGGAAAGAGGCCCCCAGTTGTAACTAAACCCACAGCTGGAGATCCACGAAAGTTTGCCAAGGAAAATTTACCTGTGTAATAGAGAAATAGACTCAAAGACATATTCCCAGTCCCCCCCTTTCTCTCCTTTCGGCAACCACCAAAACCCGCGGCGTTTTATTTCCGGGGGCCCTGAAGCCCCACTGAAAAAAAGGCACCTCCCCTGCCTGCAAAACAGGTGCAAGCCTGCATCACATCCACACTGCTGAAAGTGTCCTTCCCACAGTCACAGGGTGCACAGAATTAGTGGGACATTTTCCTGCAGTCTGCTGGGTGTATTGATCATGTGTGCGCAATCCCGACCACAGGCCTTTATGTGGGGGGAAACGGACAGAGACTCAGCCCGGCATGAAATCACACAGATTTTCCCTTTTTTAACAGTAGAAATGACTTCCCGGGCACAAAACTTCCCAAGAGGACCCTGTATTGAAGATCTGAAGATTGTGGTTTTTTGGGACACTTTAAGACCAGAGGGAGAGAAAAAAATGGGGAAATTTAAATTAATTCAAAAATTTCAATCTGCAAAATGGGCTAAAATTCATCCAGCTTTATTCAAATATATGTGAACTGTGATGGCCAAAAAAATTCAGTGATGGGGTGTGAGATAAGACGGCGATTTACACCCCTGTCATGCCTACAAGTTTCCAATAGTTAATTTTTTGGTTTTTAAATGACTTGTTTTGTTATATTGCATTTTGTTATGTTTAAGAATTCTAAGATCCCTTTTAAGGCCAGGTCTGTGTTTTAAAAAAAACCTGTGAATTTTTAATTTCTTGTATATATCAGTCTAAGAAGGAGCTAGTCCCCCTCAAAAACTCACCATCAAAATATACTCAGTTTTAAAAGGGACGCCTGATTCTTACTCTTCTTCTTTCTGCCAAAAGAGGACCTGCAGTGTATCATGTGATTTTGGGAGAGGTTTTATGTAGTTGTGTATGTCTGGACTATGCCACAAACTGAGGAATCAGTGTAACAGGAGAGGAATCCTATTAAATTATTGTTATGATGAATGGAGCATGTTACAGTTGAGCAGCCTTTATATTAACGGTTAGGACTGTGTATATACTTTACAGTCTTGTGGGCAATCTGATTAATTTGGACCACTACTAGTGATAATAGCTATGTATAAATGGCCTGTAGAGATGATTTTAGATTGCACATCAAGATCAACATTAATCTGGTGTTTTAAAAATTAGCTTATCTGTCAAGCTGAAGTGTTGTGATTGCCGAAACAAAAAATGGAGTCTTTTTTGTTTAGCAAGAAATGCTAGGCCCCCAACATCAAGGGCGATCAATGCAAAAGGATTTATTTGCATCTTGCAGAATTGAATGTGCAATTATCTCGCACTCACGCAGCACTGAAAATTTTTGGAAAAGGAAGTATATAATAATATGTAGTCATGTATATATATGCAGACTATGGTGAATCTTAATCCTGCCGCTAGGGTCAGATCGTTCCCTTCTCTAGGAGGAAAAAAACATATTTTGAAGGCCAGGTAGGTCAGATATCTGGTTGCTGATGATTGTTTTAAACTTAGGGTAAATGCACACAGGACAAATAAGCACCAAAAAATTTTTAGCGGACCTGCCCTATTTCTGCAAAAAAATCCACAATGGCCAATCCACATCAAGTCATGACTTTGGTGTAGATTTGTTGTGGATTTGCCATTTCAGAATGGGTTATGCTGATCCATAATTGAAAATAAATATATTACAAATCTACCATTGCAGATTCATACTATTTTCATAACCAGATCCGCATCAATAACCTTTCAAGGTGGATTTGTTGCATATTTCGACTTTCCATTGAATTCGGTAACAATAATTTGCAATATACCCATAGCATATCCGCAACAAAGATTTACATTCTGCTGATTTAAAATCTATACTGCAGATACATTTCCATGTAGACTTTTTCTGCAGTGTGTGAATGAGATTTCTTAAAATCTTATTTACACTGCTGATACTGTTATACACTTTGTATCTGTCCTCTGTTAAATATCCTTAGGACTTTTTCACACAACAGCCCACATTTATCCGGATTGGCTTCTTGTAAGCCAGTCAAATGAAAGTTTGTTAGAGTAAATTGCATCAATTCAGGTACACACTTTTTAGACAACTTTTTGCATTTTGGTCTTTAATTCAGAAAATGTACTTTATGACTGATACGAGAAGGCTTTGGGTGTGCTTACACCTAGGATTTTAAGAAATTTGATGAAGATTCTGCATCGGATTCCATCAGTGTTGGACTGGGGTGCCTAGGGCACACAGGTGGAGTTGGCTCTTGGTGACAACCAGCTGACCTGTTTCTGGGCCCACCAGTGGAGTTTATTTTAGGATCAAAAAACTACAAATACTCTTTTCAAAAATGACAGGTGAAGAGTACACCCAAGATACTAAGGCCCGGCGTAAACAAATACATAGAGAACAACAATTAGGCAAAAAAGTACGCCTTCAGGCTAAAATATAACCTTTATTGGAAAAATACTGCTAAAAAAGGACCTAAACAATCCCTAAAAACCCTAAGTCCTTGGGATGTATCAGTATATGTTTTGTGTAGATTAGGGCTGTCTAGGGTTTGGTAGGTTTAGGTTCGTGAGTGGGGTTGCCCTTCTTCGGGGCGGTACCCCCACTTTTCCCTAGGTTTAATACTACTTAGGGTTTTTAGGGATTGTTTAGGTCCTTTTTTATCAGTATTTTTCCAATAAAGGTTATATTTTAGCCTGAAGGCGTACTTTTTTGCCTAATTATTGTTCTCGAGTTTATTTTAGGGGCCCAGCCTACAGCTACTGTAAATGACTGTACATACCTCCAGTACTCTGCCTCTTGCTTTTTGCTTCTCTTTCTCTGCTTTTCTGCCTCTTCTGAGGATGTATATGCAGCTAAAAAAACAACTCCAGGTCTGCCATGTTTCTGCTGTGGGCCAGTCTGAGCCATGTTAAAATCCCTGTATAATCTAGCTCCATTTCATTTGAATGGGCCATCCTTACAGTAGTTCACACTGTAAACTACAGCGTAGATTTTCCACATCACGGATTTTAAATCAGTTGTGTGGAATAAAAGAATGGACATGCCTATTCTTTTGAGTGAATCCTGCTCGGATTCTGCTCTGACAGGAGTTACGCTGATTAGACAGCTTTAAAGGGGTTTTCTTTTTATTTGTTATACAGCTCATAACTTAATTATATTGAACTTTGTAATTGATGTTTATTAAAAATTATTAACCTGTTCTACTTTGCAAAACCCGTCCGAGCCCTTTACTCCCCTGTAGAGGGGCTTACCTTAACAGAAGGTATTCAGAGATATGGTCCCCATATAAAATCTAAAAGGGTGTCTGTAGGACAAGAAAAACAGTGGCTGGTGCTTCAGCAGCGTGTAGTTGGGTGCTCCATTGAGCACCAGGCCTCTGTTTTTCCTTCCTAGGCCCTTTTGGGGCCCGGGTTTACCGGCAGGGACAAAACCGGACGGTTTCCCGGCGGTTTTTTGTCCAAAGTTTTGCGGGGGGTTCCCCAACGGCCCGGGGGGGGGGCGGTTTTTTCTGGGGTTATGAGCGGAGAACACCCCTCCCCCCTCCCATTTGATGCCTGTTTCCGCCCCCCGGGAAAAAACCCTTGGAAGATTGTCTGTTCAATTTGTTTTGCCCCCGGAAATTTTGGCGACAAAAACCGCCGAGTGAAAAAACCCGTGCAGTGGGGACAGTGGGGAGCTGCACGGGTTTTCCTAAGACCAATTGTGCCCCATTTTCGGCGGATTTTCGGCGGTTGAAAAACCGTCCCCGAAAAACCCCCGTGCAGGGGGGACATGCCCTTTAATTTTTAAATTTGGAACTTTTTTCCCTTCTGAAAACCTTCTGTTAAAAAGGGAAATATGTCGAAATTTTTTTTTTTTTTTTTTTAAATCAAGCCCCGGTCCATAATTTTTTTCCTCTTCGGGTTTTTTCTTTTTTTCTTTTATTTACCGTTTTTTTTTTTTTTCTCTTTTTTTTTTTTTTTTTTTCCCGGGTTCCCGTTATATGTTGTGGGGAAGAATTTTTGTTGCACTGCTTTTCGCAGTGAGAGAACTTTACAGGCTTCATGACATAGGATTTTTAAGCGATTCTGTCCCATAGACTTGTACAGGAGATTTTCATGTGAGGGAGGGGGGAGGGGGGCTGGGGACTCTCCTCTTGTATGGTGGATTCTGTGTTTCTGTAACAAATGGGTCTTTTCAGTTTGCCCCTGTTTTTGCTTTAATGGCACATGCTAAAAAAGCTCTTAAACGGGGGAGGAAGTGCAGACGATTATTAGGCGAAAGTGGCCAAAGTGAAAACTAAGGATTTAAAAAATTTATTAAAAAAAAAATGAAAGTCATCCGGAAAATTTAAAAAAAAAAAAAAAAATTCCTAAAAATTGTTTAAAATAAAAATGTGAGTTTAAACAATAATTATTTTTTGATGCACTTCCCCTTTAAAGGGGGTAAGCCCCCCTTTTTCAGTCACCTGTGTAAGGCGCATCTTGGGACGTCTAATATGATCTCATGAGGTAACCTTTGTCCACTGGGCAGCTATTTTTGGTTTGCCTTTCTTTTGGGGTTTTTTTTGTGGGACATGTTTATTTGTCTTTTAATTCTGTAAAACCTGTGGTATGGATGTTTTCTGTATTTATCACTTGTACACCCACAGGTTTTATTTACTCTATTTTCCTTTTGTATCTGTTGTCTATTGTGATACTTTTTGTGCATCTTTTGCTGGTACCTGTTGTGCACCACTCGTGTACAACCATTTACCCTCTGGTCCGTGTAGACCCCTTACCTGTCCCATGATGAGATCTTTATCCACACTTTTGCGTAGTGACTGAAAATGGTGGGTGGGGCCGGAGATTTTAGGGTCTCCTTTTTTAAAAAGGGGCATGTCCTAAAGGGAAGCGTTTTTGGGGGATCTCCTGATGCGTGGTGAGGGCAGATGTAATTTCCCTTTTAGGGCATACTAGGGTGTAAGCATCCCATCCCACCTGTTTATTATTGTTGACACTACTTGTTGCATCTTTGTGGCGACAATTGAGACTATACCCACACTTGTTATGTTTTGAACTTTTTATAGTAACATTATTTAATAAAAGTGTTTAAAGGGGCTGTCTCACTACATTAATTCATCTTACATCAGTCCTGTATTCTTGGTTTCACTTTGAATTCAGGGGCGTGTTTTCTGGCTTCTACTAGGTGCAGTAGAAGCCCGGTTTTGAGCTATAGCAACCCGAGCTGGCAGACTATCAGGTAGATCAAAAGGTCTGTGCTTAGGATAAGAAGTGATGAGCTATACAAGGTGGATATCTTGGAAAAGGTAGGACACTGTTAATGGAATATATTGCAAAATGATTGTTTTTGCAAGATTTTTAATATAAAAAAACAATCCTTGTAGTGAGACAACCCCTTTAAGACTTCCCCTCATTTTTTGGGGGTTTTGCAGTCTTTTGGATTTTTTTTTACCAGGCTGTTGACTGGCTTGGTTATTTCTGTATATATAAAAGAAAATAACCACATGAAGGTAGTGGAAAAGCTTTACTTTTCAATATAAATGTTTTTTTTTTGTGTTTATGAAATCATTTAAATCCCGGATAAACCCCCTTTAATTTTATATGCCCCTTATTTGTTTAAAAATTTGGCACCTATTTATACTTGTCTGGCTTTTTAGATCTACACTACTCACAAAAAGTTAGGGATATTTGTCTTTTGGTCTCATTAAGTTCATTCAAAAAAATGTTCAAGACATTTTTTGTTCATCCTGTAATTTCAACCAAAAGTCAAATATCCCTAACTTTTTGTGAGCAGTGTACTTTCTACCCCTGACTTTTAATACATTTTTGACACACTATTTCCATTAATGGTCACGCCCCTTTCCCTGCAAAGCCACGCCCACTCTCAGCCAAGCAAAGGCCTTGCTTCCCAGGTGTGTCACAGCTCTAGGGAGCGTAATTTCGTCATAGGAAATATTATAGGCCAGGTAATGTTTCCTAAGAAATAGGGTATGTAAATAAGCTCTCCTTTAAGATGGAAGAAAGATGCCTCTAAAGCTATGTATATTGAAGTACATAGTTTCAGCAGCCTGCGTTGTTCTGCTATAGCCAATTTGTGGAGGTATTACATTCAGGTGTGCGTGTAGGTAGTAAATTAGTTTGAAGGGGGGGGGTAGATGTGTCAGTACTATTCGGGCACAGTGAGGGCAGTATTTTTCGATATATGGGTGCGGCAGTACATATTCAGTGGTAGTGGGGCAGTATAATACGTGGCACAGATGTGGCAGAAAAAACCAGCGGACAGTTTTGTGACAGTATTATATACAGATAGTGGTGTGCTTCAGATAATTTTTAATGGCACGTGTGTGGCGTATAATACTCAGTGGACAGTTGGGCAGTATTTTTATTCGATATATGGTGGCGCAGTATCAATTCATGGAAGTGTGTGGCAGTAAATACTCAGTGGGCCAGTGTGTGGGAGTATTTTTTCGTTTCGTCATTGAAAAAAATTTGGGCACCCTATTAATCTTTAAAAATTTTTTGTTCTAAATATTTTTGGGGTTTGCAACAGCCATTTCAATTTTATATATCTAATAACTGAGGGGCCCCGTAATATTTCGGATTGAAATGAGGTTTTGTACTAACACAAAATGTGCAAAATGCATTAAACCAAAATTTGACGGTGCAAAAGTAAAGGGCACCCAACAGAAAAAGGGGCTTAATTTTGTAGACTCTTTGGGAAAAATAACAGCCCATCGCTTCCTGTCTTTTTTTCAGTTCCTGGATCGGATGAAGGTATTTTTGACCCTTCCTCTTTTCAAAAACAATTCAAGTTCAGTTAAGTTTGATGGTCGCCGAGCATGGACAGCCCGCTTCAAAGTATCCCACAGATGTTCAATGATTTTCAGGTCTGGGGACTTGGGATGGCCATTCCAGAACATTGTAATTGTTCCTCTGCATGAATGCCTGGGTAGATTTGGAGCTGTGTTTGGGATCATTGTCTTGCTGAAATATCCATCCCCCGGCGTAAATTTAAATTCATCACTGATTCTTGTACATTATTCTGAAGAATCTGCTGATTACTGAGTTGATTCCTGTGACCCATCAACTTTACCATATTCCCCGGTGTCCCGGCATTGGCCACACAGCCCCAAAAACATGATAGAACCTCCACCAAATTTTTACAGTGGGTAGCGTTTTTCTTGGAATGCTGTGTTTTTTTGGGACGCCATGCATAACGCCTTTTTTGTATGACCAAACAACTCAATCTTTGTTTCATCCAGTCCACAGGACCTTCTTCCAAAATGAAGCTGGCTTGTCCAAATGTGCTTCTGCATTACCTCATGCGACTCTATTTGTGGCGTGCTTTCAGGGAAAAAATCTTCTTTGCATCACTCTCCCATACAGTTCTCCTTGTGCAAAGTGGTGCTGTATTGTTGGACCCATGCACAGTGACACCATCTGCAGCAAAATGCTGCTGCAGCTCTTTTTGGGGGTGGTCTGTGGATTGTCTTTGACTTTTTCTCACCATTCTTTTTTCTCTGCCTTTTTTGATATTTTTCTTGGCCTGCCACTTCTGGGGTTAACAAGAAACGGGCCCTGTGGTCTTTTCCCTTTCCTTACTATGTTTTCCCCACAGGGGGAAACTGATAGGTTAAATCTCTGAGACAACTTTTTGTATCCTTCCCCTGAACAACTATGTTGAACAATCTTTGTTTTCAGATCATTTGAGAGTTGTTTTGAGGAGCCCAGGATGCCACTCTTCACAGGAGATTCAAATAGGAGAACAACTTGCAATTGGCCACCTTAAATACCTTTTCTCATCATTGGATACACCTGGCTATGAAGTTCAAAGCTCAGTGAGGTTACAAAACCAATGTTGTGCTTCAGAAAGTCAGTAAAAAGTAGTTAGGAGTATTCAAATCAATAAAATAATAAGGGTACCCAAATTTTTGCACCAATCAAATTTTGGTTTAATGCATATTGCACATTTTGTGTTAGTACGATAAACCTCATTTCAATCCGGAAATATTACTGTGTCCATCAGTTATTAGTAATATATAAATTGAAATGGCTGTTGCAAACACCCAAATATTTAGAACTAAAAATGATTAAGATTAATAGGGGTGCCCAAACTTTTTCATATGACTGTATGTGGTGTGCGGCAGTATCATATTCAGTAGCACAGTGTGTGGCAGTATTATATTCAGATATGTGGTGTGTGGCAGTATTATATTCAGTGGCACAGTGTGTGGCAGTATTATATTCAGATATGGTGTGCGGCAGTATTATATTCAGTGGCACAGTGTGTGGCAGTATTATATTCAGATATATGGTGTGCGGCAGTATTATATTCAGTGGCACAGTGTGTGGCAGTATTATATTCAGATATGTGGTGTGCGGCAGTATTATATTCAGTGGCACAGTGTGTGGCAGTATTATATTCAGATATGTGGTGTGGGGCAGGATTATATTCAGAGGCACAGGGTGTGGCAGGATTATATTCAGGGGCACAGTGTGTGGCAGCATTATATTCAGAGGCACAGTGTGTGACAGTATAATACTCAGTGGCACAGTGTGTGGCAGTATTATATACAGCTACGTGGTGCGCGGCAGTATCATATTCAGTGGCACAGTGTGTGGCAGCATTATATTCAGTGGCTCAGTGTGTGGCAGTATAATACTCAGTGGCACAGTGTGTGGCAGTATTATATACAGATATGTGGTGTGCTTCAGTATCATATTCAATGGCACAGTGTGTGGCAGTATAATACTCAGTGGCACAGTGTGTGGCAGTATTATATTCAGATATATGGTGTGCGGCAGTATCATATTCAGTGGCACAGTGTGTGGCAGTATAATACTCAGTGGCACAGTGTGTGGCAGTATTATATTCAGATATATGGTGTGCGGCAGTATCATATTCAGGGGCACCGTGTGTGGCAGGATTATATGCAGATCTGTGGTGTGTAGCAGTATCATATTCAGGGGCACAGGGAGGGGCAGCTTTATAATCAGGGGCACAGGGTGGAGCAGGATAATACTCAGTGGCACAGTGTGTGGCAGTATAATACTCAGTGGCACAGTGTGTGGCAGCATTATATACAGATATGTGGTATGTAGCAGTATCATATTCAGGGGCACAGTGTGTAGCAGTATAATACTCAGTGGCACAGTGTGTGGCAGCATTATATTCAGATATGTGGTGTGTGGCAGTATCATATTCAGGGGCACAGTGAGCAGGAGTATTATACTCAGATGCAGTATATGGCAATACTGTATTCAAGGGCACAATGTGTGGGACTATACAGAGCCAGTATAGGGAGGCGTGTGACCACATCTGATTAGTACATCAGTCCCCTATGTGGCACTGTGAGATTGGTTTTGCAGTGTTACATGTAATGGGGTCGCATATGTTCCCTTTAGTATTGTCTTCTTCAGCTCAGGTGATGCCATGCACTGGTCTCCTGGGCTGAGGGACCTGGCAGCAATCCCTGCAGTCCTGTGCACTGGAGGAGACCTCACCTCTTTCTCTTCTCACCCAATGACGGTGCAGAGTTGTTTCAAGCTCCTTTCTTTCTCCCCTTTGCTGTGACAGGTCTGTGAGTGGCAGCAGCAGCAGGAGGAGGAGGACAGAGGAGGGATCTGCTGGGCGGGACCACAGGCTCAGCACTCTGCAAACTTTTGTAACCTTCATTTACGGAGTAAAGAGCCAGCACAGCACTCCGGGCTGCACACCGCCTCTGCCTTGGATTACAAACCCGGATTACTGCAGAGGGGACGCTCCAGTCTTGGCCATGGGGACCTGGACATGGCTCCTTCTCCTGGGACACAGTGTGGCCACCATCCTGCTGGGACAATGTGCGGAGGAAGCCATCCCCAGACTCACCTTGCAGTATGGTAAGTGCATGGAGAGGGTTCATGGAGGCATGGAGGGGCCATGGGACCTGCTTGGGAGGGAGGAGGGTTACTATCTCCAGGGGTGACTGCTGCTCTGCTTCTCCTCACGCCTCATCGTTTATTACACTCTGGGTTTTCTCTCTATTTATTTATTATTCTGTTTTAAATACAATTTGTTACATTTGTATTTATCTGGATGTAAACAAGTTGGAGAAACTCCTGACAGCTCATGGTGATACACATGCATTGTACTGGGTAGTCATCTGCAGGGCTCCTGACAGGGGCCCCCATCACACTGTTAAATCAAAGGGGCCCACTCATACCGTGCTGGGGAGGCCCTGAAATAACTCAGGGCAGCCCTTGTCATCTTAGTACACCATGAACTTGGCAATAGTTCTAAAAATCTATACAACCTATAATAAAGCCTTATCGTCACCAGAACAGACAGATACCATCAATTAACATTAGGGAAAAATGAATCAGACTTGTTATTAGAGTCTCACTGGTCCTTGTGCTCATCAACAGTAAATCCCTATGAGGCACATTGTACCTATTGGTGGTGGATTTCCAGCAGGGGATCGAGCAGGTCTGGCACTGTTTTCTCTGTGCCAATTAAAGTGCTTCTCCACCAAGGATAAAATAGTTCCTTAAATCGGTTGTCTCACTACAAGGATTGCTTTTTACACCAGCAACGTTCATAGCATAATTTTAAAGGAGCTGACAAGAAAATACAAAAATACTCATTACATATATCAAATGTAATTGCATTCAAAATTCTCACACTTTGAATGATTAGATTATCTTAAAGGGGTTGTCTCACTACAAGGATTGCTTTATATGTTAAAGACCTTGCAAAAGCTAGTCACTTTGCAACATATGTCCATTAACAGTGTCCTACCTATTCTGAGCTATCCCCTCTTATATGGGCTGCATCAGTTCCTCATGTCGCTATAGCTACAGACCTGTTTGATCTCACATGATAGGCTGCAAGCACTGGTTGCTATTGCTACAGACCTGTCTTCTACTGTAGCCTAGTAGATCCCAGTAAACACACCCTTGAATTCAAAATTAAACCAAGAAAACAGGACTGAGGTAAGATGAATCCATGTAGTGAGACAACCCCTTTAAGTTCTTAGTAAAAAGTCTTCATTCGGCGGTGTCCTACTAACCCAGCTTTCCCAGAACAGAAATTACAACCAATGTCACCCATTATTGTGAACACAAGGATGTCACCAAACTGTCATAGCTTATGAAAAATCTTCCATATCAGGGTGAATTCACATGCTGCATTTTTCAACTGCATAAAAACCACAAACAATTTAAAAAAAAAAAAAGCTTTTGTTTTTTAAGTGACCCATATTTCATGTGTTCTAAAATAGTTATTTCCAAAACCACTTGCATGAAGAACGCATGTGTTTTCTAAATACATTTTGACGCAGTTGAGAATCACATGCAGCAACACTGCGTGTGAACCCAGCCTTATGCAACAATATGGGAAAAAATATAGATCCTGGTATAACTAGGAATATTTGCTGTTCAGAAAAGCTGGGTTAGTACAACTCTAGCTATATCAGTCATCAATACTTTTACTGAATGTCACTACAGGATTTCAGTCATTTTTCATATTCATAGTGTTACCTCTTATAAATAACTGAAGTTGCTCTACATATAGTACAGAACCAGCAGCATCAATGGGTTGTCTGTCACCGTTTTGTGACCTTTAACATAAAACAGACTGGATCTGGTGCAAATACTAATCCTCTGCTGTTTGGGGTGACTTTGAGAAGCTCCTTCCATGCTGCATGGTTCAGGTACATGTTTACAGTAGAAGAGAGATTGCCTCTGGTCTGGTGACCTTTGCTGTGTTGTTGTAAGGGGTGATAAGAGGAGCCAGATCTGACTGCCCCCTGCTGATGGAGCTGGCACATTAACCCTTGACAAGTCAAGGATTAGTTTGGCAACTGGTCAAAGAACTTTTTAATAAATCACCCTGTAACCACAAAAGCCACACTAGGATAATGGCTGCGTTACGATGACAGCTAAAATGTATTGTAATAAGGATGTTGTTAATAATAAGGATTAGAAGGCTGACATTTGCCTTGCAACAGATGCAGTCTATAGCCCTGTGTGATAGTGTAACTTAAATCAGACTGGAAAGTGAGATTTTACTGACATTTACATAGCAATGGCTTTTTATGAACAGGTGATTATTGTATTCCTAAGGAGAGAAAAACTAGAATGACAGCCGTCTGCCTGCAGGATCTCTGACAAGGTGAAACTTGCATTGCTCAAAAAGAGCGGGTTAAGAAAGGATGTTCCATTAAAACTCAATCGAATGGGCCTCAACTTTCATGTTGTTAAGATTTGATTTAACCCGTTCTGCCCCTGGAAAAGGTGGATGGCAACCAGTGTAGCCCTCATCACAACTTCCATTTTGTCCAAACTCCTAAATGTCAAATTTGCTTACTGACAAGCTATCCCCTCTTCTAGGTAACTAGACAGAATGGGAGCACAATGGAAAAGCCAGTTCACAACAAGCTGCAATGGTGGACATTGGTGGTTGTTTTTTCCCCCCCAGTTTCCCAAAGGAACTGACATCATTTTGGAAACTTTAAACCCCCGGGATTTATATTTAAAGGGGTTTTTCTCACTAAAATGGTTTGTTTTTTTTATTTTAAAAAGACCCTTGCAAAAAAAGTCACTTTCCCAACTATTTTGTCCTTTTAAAGGGGTCCTACCAATTCTAAAGGATATCCCCTGTTGTATGGGTTTTCCCCCCAAATTTCCTGGGGGGTTCGCTATAGCTACAGAACCTGTTTGTTTCTATCCGATAGGCTCCCGTATAGTTGCTTAGTTTACAGCCGGGCTTGTACTGCAGCTAAAGTGGAAGCCGTAAACAAGCCCTTGAATTCAAAGATGAAACAAAAAAAAAAAAAAGACTGAGGTTTTAAGATAAAAATCAATGTATGAGAAAACCCCTTTTTTAAGTTTTTTTGGGGGGGTTTTGTATAGGGTTTAAACCCCCTTTTTTGAAAATTCTTTAATACGGGGGAAAGCCCACGATTTTCCCCCTTTTTCGATTTATCTTTTCCCCCTAGTTACAAAGGGGAGACTTATGGGGCATGCTGGCACTTGTATTTCCCCATTTTTCCAGGGCAAAATGGTAGCTGTGGAACAACAAGTTTCAGCATGCCAAAAGAAAGCAAATGAGGGAAATCTTCTTAATAGGGGCACAGACAGAAAAACAAATGAAAAAACCATTCCCCTGCACTATCTGAAAAAAAAAAAAAAACCAAAAACTTTTGCGTGGAGTTTTAGTTAAATAAAAACCTTTTAGGGACTTACATTAAAATTCCCAATTTAAAAGAAAAACCCTGCAGTCCCTACCCCTTTCGAAACCGGGGGGCTCCCCTGTATTAAATTTCTTTTCCTTTATTCCAGCCCCAAGGAAGGAAATTGAATCACTCCTGCAATGCTGATTTTTTGTATGGTGACGTTGAAAACGGGAAAATTTTGCAACTTTTAATGAGCCCTGGCACGTCAGTTTAAACCCTTGGGTTTTTCTCAGTATAGTTTGTACATCATTAAAGAGAAGTTTATTCCCCTTAGAAAACCATTTTTTTTTTTGGCCCTGTCATGTTTTAAATCCATTTATATTTCTACTCTAAAATCCCAAGGGACTAGACATTTTGTTTGCGAAACCCTAATTTGCTAAATACAAATATCAATAACAGTAGGGTTTGGGGCCCCCGTGAGTATTTGAATTTTCTGAAACCAAAGCTTTTTAATGAAAATATTTCTGTAGATTTGATTTTTCCACAGGGACAAAAAATAAAAAAGGGGTTTTTTACTTTTTTCATTTTGTATTTGCAGGGGATTTGGGGCCCTTTTTCCAATGTGATTTTTAAGGGGAAAAATCAATGAATGTCATTTGCACTTTTAAAATTTTTTTAAATAAATTTCCTCTGTAACTTGGCTTATTTTAATTCATGCCCCACATGAAATAATTTGATAAACCTATACTTGTATATTAAGGTTGTCCCTGCTAGTCCTACACATGACAGTAAAATTAGCCAACATGTCTATGGGGACAGATGGAAGGTGAAAGGTCAAGCATGTCCAATAATTATTCTGGTGGAAGATAAGTGATTCTCACGTCTTCTTTTTTCCCTATTGAAATAAACCTGCCCACCAGGATTAGTGTGCATGTTTATGGTTTGGGGTTGGGAGAAAAGGGGTGGGCTAGCTTCTGGGTTTGGGGTATATTTTTGGCAGCTTTTTATTTTGCACTGAAAAATAAGCTGCCCTCAGATGGGAGATCTCTCCTTAGGGGGGGCACCGAAAAGAAACGGCCTTTTTAAAAGTTTTTTTTTTGCCCTTTTCGCCCCCCCTAATTAGAAAACTGCATATCAAAAAGGCATTTTGGGGAAAGGGGCTGAGGGAAAACCCAAGCCCCCCTCTGTTGGTTGTAACAAATCCTCCCAAAAAATTTCCTTTTGACCCGCCGAGTCAATTGGGGGCTTGTTTCATGTGGGTTTTAAAAAGGAAATTTCCCGAAAACCCCCCGTCGAATTTCCCTCTGGGGAACACAGCCCAAAAGAGAAATAAACCCCTTAATTTAATTTTCAATCCCTTGATGTTTTAAAACTGCACATTTTTAAAAAGTTGGGTTTAATTTGGGGTTTTGTCACTGTAGACATTGATAGAATATTAATGCGAGATAGGTGAAGGTCCTACCTATGGGAGATTTGAGTAGCGCTGAAAAAAATCGCTACTTGGTTTCCCTGGAACTCCAAAAAAAATTAATGGAGGGGAGTTGCTTGTTTCATTCACTTCTCCATTCAGAAGGGGAGTTTTGGGGGCCCGTTCTGAAGATAGATGTGGGTTAAAACCCCCTTAAAAAATTTTTGGATATTTCCCCAAACAACATGCCCTTTATGGTTTGGGGAAAAAAACCCCCTTTTAAAAAAGAAGAGAGGGGAAAAGGGGGATCCTTGTTAAAAACCTCCCTGCCCGTGGTCCAGCTGTGCGGTGGGTGCATGTGATCTCCCTCCATTTTGGGGGAAAAACCCTTTTGCATTTCTGACTCTTCTGGCTTTCCTTTGTATGCAAGGTTTAAGTTTATTATTATAAAACTTTAAATGAGTTTTGTAGTCAATTTAAAAAAATTCTCAAAACCTTTTAGGCAGAACTGGTGCCAAAACCGAGATTTAATATCCCCACGCATGCCAGTATTGGGGGGGTGAAGCTGCCAGCTGTACATACATACCTTTTTTGTTTTTGTCTGTTTTTCTACTTTTAAAGAACCCCCGTGGGCCAAAATTTAGGGAAAAAAAACCTCATGCCTTTTACTTTCCCGTTAACCTGTTTTGCAGTTCACGCTTTGATGTCTAAGGTTTCCGGGCAAAATCTTTCTTCTAATAAGATTCGAGCCCGCTCCAAATCCCCGGACTGGATTGTTTAAAAAATCCCGGAGCAGCTTTTTCGTGTTTAAAAAGGGGGAAAAAGCAATTTAAATGTGTTTTTTCCCTTTCCCCTTTTTTATTTAGGTAATTCATGCTGATCTCTATATTATTAAACTTACTTTTAAGCCAGCCTTGGCAGACATTAAGGGGTTGTCTCCCCTAAAAGGAAATTTCCTTTTTTTTTTAAAAATCTTGCAAAAAACCCGGGAAAATTTTCAATATTAAAAAAGTATCCTAATATCTGAGAATCCCCCCCCTTGTTGGGCTGCATCAGCTCCTCGGGTCACTATAGCTACAGACCTGTTTGATCTCTCCTGGTAGGCTGCCAGCACTGGTTGCTATAGCTACAGACCTGGCTTCTACTGCAACCTAGTGAAAGCCAGTAAGCAGGCACTTGAATTCCAAGTGAAACCAAGAAAACAGGACTGAGATAAGATGAATCAATGTAGTGAGACAACCCCTTTAGCCAGCATGCTGTGATCAGTTCATTTTGCTAAACATTTGGATTGGGCAACATCTTGTCCAGGTGAGGTAGGTCGGAGTTCACCTGATCCTTGTAAGTGATCCCAGATGACACATGTCACTTGTGACTAACAGGGCAATGCCATCAGAGTATTTATATTGTCCTATGACCAAATTAAATTACCCTGAAAATTTACTCGTGTGAATCATCTGTAGAAACTGGCCAGATCCTTGCCCTGTAGTCATAAAACTATCACCGTTGACCTATATTTCCTGTGATGACTTCTCACTTATTATCTCAGACCGAAATCTAGTTATAAAGGGTTCTTTATATGTTTGAAAATGACAGTGTATAGCTCATGGGAAGGGCTCAGGATATAGAGTGGTGTAAATCACTAGTATGATAGGCTGCCTGAGAAGCTATAGAAGGTTAGAAATTTCCACCGCACACCTTATTTTAATTTATGGTATGTCAAATCACATTTACACTATAGGTAATATTCAAGCAGGCAGACTAATAAAGTGATGGGCTACTGGCCGCAGAGACATGAAGGGCCAGTAGCCACTATCCCCTATATGAACTAATCACACTTAGGACCACATGTATGAAACTGTTTAGATCTAAAACTCACTCTTTAGCCCATAGTAACCTATTGGCACAAAAGTGAGTTTTAGACCTAAACAGGTTCATACATGTGGCCCAAAGGGGCAGTAGCCACTATCCCCTATGTGAACTAATCACACGTAGGGTATGTTCACACGGTTTAATACTGTACGCCCCGCAATTACGCCGGGTGTTAGGGAGCTCACACCGATCGGCGCGTACTCCCACGGAGTGGGCCCGGCGGCCCATAGACTGTCATTACTCGCGTAAGCGCCGTGAATAAATGACATGTCAATTATCTCCCCGCGCCTACAAAACGATCGTATTGTACGAGCAGGGAGAGGAGGCGTAATCCATAGTTCTCTGGAAGAACTGTGGATACTGTAATGATTGGGGCGCATTTTGCTCAGATTAGCGCGCAGTACGCTCTCAATACGTGGGGAAATGCGCCCCAAAATAAGCCGTGTGAACATACCCTTAGGACCACATGTATGAATAGTGTCTTGGTCTAAAACTCTCTTAGTTGCCCATAGCAACCAATCACAGCGCCCCACTCATTTCATCTAGTGCTATGGAAAAATGAAAGGGGAACTCTGAATGGTTGCTATGGGCAACAAAGAAAGTCTTAGACTTGGACAGTTTTCATACATGTGGCCACTTAATCCTTGTAGGGGGTTTTGGCTGAAAAAAAATTCCTCACATGATTTGTATCACCTGTGAAAAATGGCAGAAATGCATTGAAAGATACATGTATGTTTTCAGGAACACAATGTGACAGCAGTGTAAGGCTAAACTCACACTGTTGAGGTTCAATTAAAAACCTTCATGAACTGTCACTGAATACATCCACAATAATCTGTTCTCTTGTTGCTGGATTAAAAGGAGTATTCTACCCACATTGATTTAGCTTTAATCATCTAGGCAAAAGCAAATAAAGACTATTACCAAATACATTGCTGTTCTGATTTTGCTTCTCTTCAGAGTTAGCAGCAGATCTTATCTCCTCCTTTAGCAGACAAGTTTCCCTAGTTACTGGCCACTTCTCTCTGCTCTTACAGGCTGTAGCAGATGATGACTCACTTCCTGCTGTGTTCCTTATCTTGAAACACCAGAGCTAATTTATATTACTTACTGACAAGCTTTAATCTTTAGAGCTCTGTAGCCTTGTGCACTGCTGTTTACAAACCTCTAGAAGTCATGTCTCTTTACCAGTATCAGTTAGGAATAGCAGAGCTGATATGTCAATCACTGCTGTAGACCCGCTCACAGCATGATCAGGAAGCGTGAGTCTAAAGCTGCCTGTGACTCTGTAAAACAGCATGTTGAGACAACCCCTTTAAATTTGTGCAGGAAGGGATGAACTCTAGAATTTAAAGTGTGATATATTTCCCTTTAATCCAGTAGTAAAGAAAATCTTGGGAATTCCTTGTTCTTGTTGCAGCTGATCTCTACTACTTGTCCGTATTTGCTGAGAGGATGATCACACTATTTCTTTTTTAGTTTACGGTAAACTGAATACTTTTCTAGAATACATTAAGAACAATATAAGAAACAGATTTGTTTTTGAAAGCTAATGGAGGATTTGTGGCATTTCTGCTTTGTTTGCATGTTATTCCAGCAACCGTTAAAGTTAAGCACCCCCAGAGCTGATCCAGTTATTGATCATATTAGAAATGTGCATAGTAAGCAGTTCCCCAATTTCAGCTTTTACTAGCAGAACCATTCAGGTAATAACACTGCAGATCACCAGGGAATTAGAAATTAGATGCTGCCGCCTTGCAGGAGCCTTTGGGAGACTTGGGCTGTTTACAGCTAGAATTATTTTATCAACTGACCTCTCAGCGAGACCGTCAGTGTCCTGTCCATCAGCAGAATATGGGCTCCTTGCTTGAAATGTTTTTTTAATAAATTCATCTAATGGTGTCTACAACAGGAAAGATAAAACTCTCTGCTTCAAGCTTCTGTGTAGATGTATACCCCTGGGGCTCAAGCACACCTGACTGCACAGCTGTACTGCTCCCTAGCACAAAGACATATAGCAGGGGTGCACAACTTGCACCCCCAGCCATAAGGACACAACCATGCTTTGACTCTGTCCTTATACTTCAGAAAGTAATATTCATCTTTTGACAGCTGTATTCAATGAATGGCACTGCTATGGTGAACACTGTGTGGCGGGCACTGTGTGGCTGGCACTGTTATGGTGAACACTGTGTGGCTGGCACTGTTATGGTGGGCACTGTGTGGCTGGCACTGTTATGGTGGGCACTGTGTGGCTGGCACTGTTATGGTGGGCACTGTGTGGCTGGCACTGTTAGGGTGCGTTCACACAGCAGTGGACAAATACCGGTCGCTTTACCCGGCCGGTATTTGTCCGGTTTTGTGGCCGTCCCCCATGGCCATGGAGGGGACGGCTTTTCTTCGCGATGAGCGGAGAACAGCCCTCCCATTGAGGTGTTCAAGAATGAACATGCTCAATGTTTTTTGAGCAGCCCACGGGCGGAAAACCCGTGCAGTGGGGACTGCTGCACGGGTTTTCCATATAGCACAATTGTGCTCATTTTCAGCCGGTTTTTCAGGCGGTCTGAAAAACCGCAAACCGGCCGAAAACCCGTGCAGTGGGGACATGCCCTTAGGGTGGGCACTGTTATGGTGAACCCTATGTGGCTGGCACTGTGTGGTGGCATTTTGTGACTGGCACTTTAGGGCTGTAAATGCTATTTTAGTTAATGAGCAATCCAGTAAACACTGTTTCTATATTTTCTCTGGATTTCTCACTCATGGATTTCTTCCATATATATATATATATATATATATATATATATATACATATATATATATACCTTTGTACATTTCCAGTTTTTTAAAGCAGCTAGCAAGCTGTATTGTATATGCAGACACATTTTCTCTTAGGGCATGTCCCTAGGCAACGGTTTGCGGCTGGTTTGTGGTTTTGCACACACCGGCCGCAAGCTAACACACTGAGCCGCTATGGAAAACCCATGCAGCAGTCCCCACTGTTCAGGCAGTTTTTACGCCCGAACAACATTGAACATGTTCATTCTTCCATCCGGTTTTCAGATGGAATATGAACATGTCAATGTGAAGGGGGAGGGCTTTTCTCCGCTCATTGCCGTGGTGACGGCACTAAAACAGAACAAATACCGATCGGAAAAACCGACCGGTATTTGTCCTTTGCCGTGTAAATGGACCCTTAGAAGTATTGTAAGGGAGAATATCTCTGTATTATATCACACCCATTGGAGCCTACATGGCAACTCACAGATACCATATGCCAGGGGTGCCCAACATTTTGTGGTCCAGGGGCCATATTGTTATATTTTACCTCTTCAAGGGGCCTCAGTAAATCATGGAGCGCTTTAAAAAATTGGAGATGTACAAAGGTGCAGTAGAAGACCATACCCTCTAGAATGGGAGCCCTATCACGACTGTACAAAAGGGAGCTGTGAATGGGTGCACGAGGGCCTAGTGTTTGATTATTAAATCAATAGAACATGCATTTTCAGACTGTTAGGCAGTACTTAATGTTAGGATGAATTCACACGGTGTAGCAGCGTGTACCTGTACGTGCCCCTATATGTCTGCTGTGGGAGGTACGCGCTGAATAGTTAGACATTTCGTATCCACAGGATAGATGATAAACGTCTGATCCGGGGGTCCCACTGAGCGCAGCGAGGGAGGAGTGGCTAAGCATGAGCACTGCTGCTCCATTTAACGTGTGGAGACCAGTGGTACAGAGCGGCAGTGCACATGTGTTCACTCCATTCAAACCTTCCTCGCTGTGGCCCCCATTTTAGTGATCGTTGACGATCAGACATTACTCACCGACCCTGTGTCACAACCCCTTTAATTGTACAGGTTAGACCTTGTAAACTCGACCATGTTAAGGATATGTGCACTTTGGGTCTGTAATGTGGTTCTGGTGGGGGCCCAGACTGTACATTGATGTGCCAATGTTTTCATTTGGAATGCATGATGTGTTGCTTACCATGTAATGTAGGTATTCTCAGAATACAGTGTTCTACAGAGGCACTATATGACAGCACAAGAGTGCCTACATCTCAGTAATACAAATCTACCATAGGGATGCTGTGTGCTGCCATACCACTCCACTGTATATATGAAGACTAGTGCTGTATGGAATGGGTTCCAGATTGGCCCCAAGGAGTCTTGGATGCTTTTTAGCCTAGTAGAGACCCCATGTTATAGAGCCTCTTTATGTGGATTTTCAAAATGTGACCGTATTTAATGGGATGGATGATGTATAGTATGTGGAATGACCTGATCGTGGTAACATTACTCGAAGTGGCAAAATATCAAGTTTTTACATGGCCGAGCTGCCATTAAAAATCATGTACTTGTCAGCTTGCTTCTCCTAGCTATCATTTCATCACTCCTTGACGATGACTATATACTCTCAGAGAATAGTAATAATCGGGGCTGGGGAAAAGGGTCTATCCACGAGGTGATGAAACCAGAGCTCTTATATTTTATTCTCTGTTACACCCCTGAAGGATAAAGATCAGTGGATGCTGTTAAAACTATGGAACGCAGTGTTATTAGAGCCAGAATGCATTTGTATGGCCCTTTTGGCAATATCCCTTTGTCATGCAAAAGGTCACATGTAGTATATCATTTTCATGCTTTAGAAATGTTGATTCCAAATGTTTAACTGTTTGATTGTAGCGACAGTAGTTTGGAAAGCAAATCTAATATTACTAAATTGATTTTTCTAATATTAAGTTAGTTGTCCTGTTCATAAAAAAAGAAATAGCATAATGCTTATACTTGCCATCTTCCGGTCCCTGCGTCCAGCACTGTGTCTCTCCGGTCTTCTACTTTTATACTTCTACTTCTGAACAGGCACGCCACAATAATATGCTCCTAGGGCCCCAATCCGAAAAAAACCCTTATACTCACCTTCCTCTGGTCCCCAGTTCCAGGGCAACATCTCACAGGCACCTCACTAATGCAGTGGTCACATGACTCTACTTACATCAATCACTGTTCAGAGTTGTTCACTTCTGGACTAATCAGCCAATCAGCAGCTGCAGCGATCACATGCCACTCATATACATCAAGGTCCGGAAGTGAACAACTGTAACTGGTGATGTGAGTAGAGGCATATGACCACTGCAGGTGCCTGTGAGACATTGCATTGAAACGGGACTGGAGGAAGGTTAGTATAGTTTTTTTTTTTTGTTGTTCTTTTTGAGCCTCAGGAGCATATTTTTTTTTTTTTTAGGAATTGGACAACCCATTTAAATATCATTTTGAAGTAGATCATATAAACAACATTTAAAAATTACATACTTAAAACTTATCCTGTGACATTTATTTGGTGCCACCTGGTGTTCATAGCATATGGTAGTGTGCACATCCACCGAATGAGGTGAATGCTGGTAGACACACATGCTCAATCATTGTCCCCACAGCCCATTCCCTGTGTAGTGATCTCTATTTACTACAGAGCAGCCAATACACATAGCTTTCTGCTTGTCAAGGTTCAGAGCCTCTGCAGTAACTTAACAGAATAGCTGAAGGGACCTTCTGCAGGACTAGCAAGAAGGGACCATATTGTCAGTTGCCAGAAGGGGAAGAAGCCTAATTCTGTCCAGAAGCCACCTCCAGCAGCAGAGGCGTAACTTCAAGCTCTTGGGCCCTACTTCAAAAAGTGAAATGCCCCCCCCCCCCCAGTTACCATGCACAATTTACAATGCTGTTGTCCCTTATGTGGCAGAAGGGCTTTTGGGCCCCCTCAGGATGCAGGGCCCGGTAGCAACTGCTAACGCTGCACCCCCTGTAGATACGCCCCTATCCAGCAGCACCACCAGGGATCAGGTGAAAAACAAACGGAAACTAAAATAAAAGTTAAAAGCTATTTTATTCTAGACACTGCAAATTAATTTGAAACAACAGTTTCTAGCCTTGTAACTCTCATGGTTTGAATATGATTCCTGGGATAACCTCTTTATTTAAATAGGTTCAAAAACATTGTAAAAAGTTCTGTAACCTTTTTATTTTCTGTGTGTTGTAATTTCCCACTATCTCTAATATCTGAGAGTAAATGTGAACATTGTTGTCTACAGACAAATGTTGCATCTGTCCTAGGGGTTTGTTACAGTGCATTAGTGTAGGTAAAATATCTGAGCACAAAGCCCTACCTGTTTAGTAGATAATGTGTGAAAATCTGCTGAGGCAACACCCATCTTCATTTAATTGGGATCTGTGACCATTTCTGATATGGCTGTTTTAGTACTTGCTTTATCGTATAACTCTATGTTGTGCTGTTTCTCTGTTATTACTGTATTACTGAATCTGTCAGATGGGTGTCACTATTTGGGGGAGGAGTGTCCCTGCACAGTCTATCTAATCATTGCTGACACTCAATGTGGACACACCCTGGAGAACTGGAATGGTTACACCCAGCTGACAGATTCAGTAATACATTTCTAGGAGGAATAATTGAGGAACAGCACAGCATAGAGTTATTAGAGAAGATGCTCCAGAATTGGTATTTCACAGGGCACACAAGGATTTACCAAGACAGACCTGTCGGGAGATGTCACAGGTCCTCTTTAACTAGCGTCATAATTAAAGGGGTTGCTCTTGAAGACAACCTTATTAATGTGCCCTATTAAGGCATGTGCCTACTCTTTGAGCTAGAATGCTCCCTCTTTGATAGATACGGTCCTTTCATACATTTCATGGACTTGTTGAACAGTATGGAAAGATGCATTTTGCAGATTGATGTATTAGCAATCCTCGTTTTGCTCAGTTGCCTATGTACGGTCACTAAATTTAAGCTGCATTTTTGTAGGGTGTCTATAGGACTCTGAAACCCACCTCCTGCCTCATCACAGGTTCTTACTGATGCTTTCCCCCCCCATGCTTTACACCACTTCTCCCTGTTTAGATAGGCTGCCGTATATAAGTGCTGGCATATTATAAAGTCAGTGCTTGTTGAGAAAATGTCAGAAAAATTAAGCGTGCAAAGATCCAAATGATAAATGAGCATTACAATAGCACATATTAAAGGACTTATCTTGTGGTTTTTGTCTCTTTCCATCTATTACAGATCTGTATTATTGTCATTTTCCCTGATTTAGCTTCTGCTGCCAGCTTGGCATACACCAGAGCTGCTCTTTTATTGCTTGGTAGATAGGAGAGGTTACTGGGAATGTTCACCCGCCACTGCCCTGTGTAAACATACGTGTAAGTTCATAGTTGCTTTTTCTCATAAGCATATGAACACAATAGAGAAAGTGGATTGCTGAGTCCTGGATTGTAGTGTGCAGCTTACAGGGAATGTGTCATCAGAAAATGACTTATTGTTTAACTCTTTGTTTTTATGGACAGTTTAGAACAGGCATCCTCGAATCGCGGCCATCCAGCTGTTGAAAAACTACAACTTCCATCATTCCCACTGTGTTAGATTATATAAATGCATGATGGCAGTTGTAGTTTCCCAACAGCTGGAGGGCCGTAGTTTGAGGATGCCTGTTTTAGAATAATGGTTGTGTGTTTTATTGTTTTTTTAATTTTCCATGTCACAATCAATATTTTTTAAATCCTGCACTTTTCACTTTGCCCACTAGGTCTAATAATAGTCTGACACTTCCTGTTCTGTAGAGAAAACTTTTCAGCAGTCTACTCATTATCAGCACAGGCAGGATTACACTGAAAGGAGACACCAATGTGTATAGATAACACAGGATCCACCAGTCACAATAGGAGTAGTCACAGCTCCCCTCTTTCCCTCCCTGCTCACTGACTTCTTCCCAGGTCACAGAGCCTAGAAAACTCTCCTATAGAAGTCAAGGGGTGATCTGCTGTTCACAGAATCCTATGTCTATGTAGCTGCTGTCTATCAGCTCTCTAAATGGTTAAAAAAGCAGCTCAGGTTTTATGGTTGCCCCCATAATCCTATACAGAAAACCGCATTAAAAATCTACAATCAGAAAATAAAGACAGCTAAGAAGAAAAAAATATTCCTGTTTGAATTAGTAAAAAAAATTGGTGCTAGATTCCCTTAAAGATGCACTTGAAATGCCGAAGTTGTTATGTTTTTGTAACGTGAAAAAAAGACCTCACACGTCCTTTCTTCCATTCTGCTCTCACACATGCTTGGCACCATACGTCTGTTTTCCCAAATGTGGTCGGCTCTTCCTATCCCGGTTTGTTTGTTGACAACAAAGTGGATGAACCAAGAGTTACAGAACTTTTCCGCACAAACAGAAGTTGGAGAAGTGTATGAGAAATTACAAGTTCTTGCCTATTTGTTTACTCTGTGGTCCGACTCTCACTAGTGGCCACACACTGATAATCGCAGCGATATTGAGCAATTGGCCTGATGTGTAGGAAAAATCCGTTGTGTATACTTCTTTCAACCTCAATACCAGTCCTTCAAAATAGGACTCAGCTTTTGCATAGAATGACCAGGAGCCTTGCAGATTTAAAGGGGTTGTCTCACTACAAGGATTGCTTTTTATGTTAAAGATCTTGCAAAAACAAGTCACTTTGCAATATGTGTCCATTTACAGTGTCCTACCTATTCCTAGATATCCCCTCTTGTATGGGCTGCATCAGCTCCTCAGGTCGCTATAGCCACAGACCTGTTTGATCTCTCCTGATAGGCTGCCAGCCCTGGTTGCTATAGCTACAGACCTGGCTTCTACTGCAGCCTAGTGGAAGCCAGTAAACACGCCCCTGAATTCCAAATGAAACCAAGAAAACAGGACTGAGGTAAGATGAATCAATGTAGTGAGACAACCCCTTTAAGTTTGAAGTTATCCATGGACACAGACATTATTCAGCCAGTGTGACTTGTGATCATACACCAGTTAGCCATAACGATAGTCACTTGCCTTATATTGTGTGGGCCTCCAAAACAGCTCTAATGTGTCACAGTTTAGACAGGGCTTCTGAAGGTGACTTATGGTATCTGGCACCAAGACATTAGCAGCACATAATTTAAAGGATTATTTCCACCATATTAATTGAGTCTCAATAGGTCCATTTAATCTCAATATAATGTGGCGTTCATTGATAATCACTGATTGCTCCTTTACCAGATTCCTTCATTGTTTCTGTAGTTCCCAACTTGGTGTTATTATAATGTTGCCGGTGGCTGGGATCTCGGGAACATACATACAAGTGTATGTGCTGTTTATCTCGGCTGCAGGCATAGCCACAAGAGCAATTCAAGTGTCTAAGAACTGCTCCAGAGCATGCACCGCAGCCCTGGAGCAGTTCTGTTTGTTTTCAATCTAAAGAGTGGCAAGCACTGTGAGTCCATGCAGCGAATGGTCACTTGCCCAGCCATAGGAGAATGTTTGCATCAAACTCCGCTGGCTTGCCTTCTTTCCATGGTCCATCCTCGTGTCATCTATTTCCCAAGGTAGCGATGCACACACATCTGCTATCGATATGATGTAAAAAGAAAATGTGATGTATTGGACCAGACCTCTTTCTTCCATTGATCCATGGTCCAGTTCTGATGCTCATTGGAGATTCTTTTCGTTGGGTAAAAAAAAAAAAAGTTATATTTACTTACCAGTCCTCCACAACTGCCACTCCAGAGCATTTTGGCAATCTGTTCCTCTTCATTTCCGGGTTCTCGTCCCAACATCCAAAAAATGCTTGTCCTCCCTTATAAGTGAATGGAGCATGTGCCTCTTCTACATGTCAGAACAAGAACCTGGAAGTGAAGGGAAGCGGATCATCAAGGACCTCTAGAGCAATAGCGGCAATAGACTGGTAGGTGAGTATATTTTTTGGTTCTGTTTTTTTACCCAGCCTAGCCCCAGTTCAGATTTCTTTTTTCTGCTGGACAACCCCTTTTAGGCTATGTCTACACAGCCCAGAAATACCGTCATCATTTCAGTGGCTTCAGTATTTTGAAACCACAGAGAGTCCGATGGTTCGCTGTGCTGCATAGACGGCAATGAAAAACCCGTTCTGTAGTCTATACAGCACGGGGTTTTTAACTGCCGCGTCAAAAACCAGGCGGAATATGCCACGTAGTATATTCCACTGGAGTCCTGCGGTTTGCAGTCAGTTTCCCGTACATTCAATTGTATGGGCCGACAGGAAAAACTAAAACCAACCATGGTGTTTGCGCAAATCGGTGGCAAAAACCGCGATCCTGCCTAGGACAAAATGCCGTCGGCTTTCCGACATTTTTTGTCCTATGCTGTGTGGCTCTAGCCTGCGAGTTGAGGATATTTTTTGCCTTTCACTATTGAAAAGTGATATGAGGGTTTACCTTCCATTAAATGAGTCTAACCCTACAATACTGCATATGACACCATCATTTATGTGCTCCAGATATCATTATAAGCATTTCCTAACATGACCACAGTCATAACAATGCTGACTCCGAATACTAAGTGGCTTGTGTTCTCTGCTGAAAGCTGAGCTCTTCTGTTACAGTAGACCTTATGCTCATGTTACCTCCGTGGTGACTGCCTGTTATTGAAATTCTATAAAGTAAAATAATCTATGGTCGCTGCAAGATCTGCACAGTAATCTGCACTTCCTCGAGATCCCTGCAGCTGCTGTTGTGGCTGCAGCTCTCTGGCCACATGGCTTCTTTCCCAGCTGTACAGTCATTTTTGTGAAGCGCTTGCCTTCGATTCATGCCGGAATTTCTTGGCTTTCTGTATCCACAAACCAGACTGTGCATGGAGAATCTAGCTTTAGTTCTCCGTCCCTTTTCCCTAGAGCTGTTTGTAAAGGTTGTAAGAAAAATTCACTTTGATTTAGATAAATTTAATAGACACTTGGAACTATCCCTGGTGTAGACAGTGACAGAATCCTGTTCCTTTTTTTAACTTTTAATTAACATGTAGTGCTGAGAGCAAGCCAGAAGGTCCGCTGTAAGACAGTCATGCCGCTAAAAAAAACATTTATATCACTAGTCTACAACCATTAAAGGCACTGTGCCTAAAAGGGTTGCCCTGGGCTTGAAAACTCCAATGTAATTTTGCTCTGCTGAAATCTGAGTAATACAACAGTGATGATGGAAATTGGAGAATACATTCAAGAGTCCTTCACTTAGTTGGGTGCGTCATTTGTCACCTTTTCTAGTTAGTGTTGTTACATGACTGTATGTACCTGTCACCTTCACATATGTGGGGGGGGGGGGGTTAAAGGGATTGTCTACTTTTTTTTTTTTCGATTCATAGCAGTGGGAACCTACTCTAACATTACTAAGAGAGATAACGTTAGTGTAGGATCCCACCTGTATTGAGATCCCCTTGCTGATTGGGAGGTGTGCTTAAGCAGTTTTGAACAAAAATGTGAACTAAGAACCTCAAAAAATCTTTGTGTTTTCTAAGTAGCAGAAATGCTTTTCCAAAAATTCCTATGTGCCTTTTGATAGTTTTTTTTTTTAGTTAAGTGTGCTGCTGGCATTGGAATGTGTATGTATATTGCTGCCACACCAGTGTGCACCTATGCTCATTTAAAAAAAAAAAAAAAAGTTTTTGGGGATGTGCAGACCAAATATTGTTTTCCATGCTCATAAGATAGTTATCTGCTGGGTTTGAATGCTAGTTAGTCAGCAGGCTACAGTATCAAAGCGCTGGCCTGCTGACTGACTAGTGCACATTCCCAGTCGACTAGCATACATGCCCATTTGTTGATTATCTTAAGGGCATGCGCGCTAGTCAGGAGGCCTCCACTTTTATATTGTAGAGGGATGATGTTCCAAATGGACGGTCAATGGACTACAAGGCCGAATGGAACGTCATCACCTCCAGTCCTAGAAATAATAGTATAAAGAAGATTAAATCACACAATCTTTTATACATATAAATTCAATCTACACTGTTTATGCCATAGAAAGCTTAATGAGCTAAAAATAAATTATCCGGAAAGCCGATTTAACATGCACTGAAAATGGGCAAAAAGTGTATATTCACTTGTAAAAAAAAAAAAAACATAACAAGCGCACTAGAAAACCAGTGTGTTTTACTGCAATTTGCCTCGGTTTTGTGATGCTGTAATTGGATTTTTTGAAATGTGCAGGTGAAACTTAGAATAAATGCGTAGAAATCACATGCTCAATTATCTCATGGTAGAACCATAGCAAATCACTGTAGAAACACAGGTTTTTCAGGGTGCTGCTTAGACACTGTTTTTACCACAGCATAAACGCACCGCAACTACGCTGTGTGAATACACCCAAAGACTACACAGATACTACTTAGTGAAGATAAGAAAACCACATATTGTGAATCTAGCTGTGGACTATAAGAAAAGGTCCACACAGGTTGAATATGCTGTAGATTTCACATGCAGGTTTGTAGCAGTAGTCATTACAATTAAGTAGGATTCTGAAGAAGGGTCTGGATACATTTCTAGATGTAATATAACAAGTTATAGCGACCAGGATTCTGAAGGGGGGGGTCGTTGATCCAGGGATTTATTCTGATTGCCAGAATGGAGTCAGGAAGGAATTTTTTCCCTAACATGAGGACAATTGGCTTCTACCTCATGGGGGTTTTTGTCTTCCTCTGGATCAACACTTTAACACTTTAGCAACACTTTAATAAATGGGCTGAACTGGATGGACGTATGTCTTTTTTCGGCCTGACAAACTATGTAACTATGTAACTAGATGCAGAAAAACGCTCATGTATGTTAGCATTGGGGTTAATTAAAAAAGAACCCATAGTCTTCAAAACACAAATGCGTTTTTTATTGCTGGGTGTGTTTTTGGAGCATTGAAGCCAATGACAGGCAGGATATGGGTGAGGTGAGAATACAGATATTTTTTATTTTTTTTTTTATTTTCGATGATCAGTTGTGTGCATATGCAGAAACAAATCTACAACAAAAGCTGTGCAACTTAGTGTGGAATTGTCTTCTGGATATCGCCTTGGCTTGCTGTAGACTTTTTGCCAAAATTTTCAACAGCAAATCCATTGTACATAGACTTACTCTAACCCAGCTAAATATGTAGCCCATATCCCTGGGATGGATGGAAGGATATGAACACTATTTAAAATGCTGAGCAAAGGTGAATGTAGCATTTAAATGTAACAGAGCCTGCTTATCACAGCCTTCTTCATGCTCCCACTTCCTGTTCAGGCTGCAGGTGGTTCTACAGCTGTGACTCTAAGAGGGACATTGGTGATATAACAGCATGGTAGAAGGAAAAAGAGCTCAAAAGGGTTAAAATTTGTTAGTAAAAAGAGAGATAAGCTCTTGTGCTACTGTAAGACACAGCAGGGAGAGGTGTCGCCCTCCCACCAGGGCTGCTAGAGCAGAGAGACGTGATTGGCAGTCCAGAAAAACTTCTGTAAACAAGTTGATAAGAACTACAGTAATGTATTTGGTGATCATAATTTACCTTTGCCTACATATTTAAGGGTACTTTCACATGGAGCGAGGTTTTTTTGGTGCATTTTTTGTGCAGAAAGGCACAGCAATTAATGCTGTACTTTTTTGCACTAAAAAAAGTTCATGTGAAAGTGTTGTAGATGGGAACAAAGGTTATATATGTGTGATCCTTTGTGTCTCCATTTTAATGTATTAGTTAGTATAATACCACAAATGTCTTTATATTATGGCACATAAAAGCTGCCTGTATAACTATACACTCTCTAAAGTGTTAACAAAATGGCCGCCATGTAATATGCTTGTAGAGATAACCACCATATCATCCAAGATGGCGCCTCCTCTGAGGTTACGCCCCATGTTCGGACATTCCTGAGCTAAAGGGAGTATGCCTCAGTCAAGGATGTAACCAATAACGACTAACGGCTCTGCCCATGTGATACTTCCTTATCTTGCTAACCTTCAAAAGTATAAAAACCTGCCATTTTGGGAATAAAGACAGAAAGTGTTTTAACACCATCTAAGCATGTTTTGATTTTCTTTCTCTGAGCACCTTTCTCATCCTAGGATAATTTGGAGACCCAACAAGGATGTAGAGCCCCTTTGTGGTTCCATACATATTAAAAGCACCCTAAAGGTATGTTCACACGGTGGTTTTGGATACGTGTTCAATCTGAAAAACGTAGGTGCTTGTTTGGATGCGTTTTTGCTGCATCAGACACGCACCCTATAGTTTTAAATAGGGCATCTGCTGGATCAAGAATTGACATGACAATTCTTTGAACAGATCCGAAAGACGCATGTAAAACACGCATCAGTGATCGCTGGTCTGAATTCCAAAGTGTGTTTTACATTGTTAGATGTGTGTTTGGGCCCGTTAAGGGTCCGAAACACAGATTCAAACAGGCATCTAAAAACTTATCCAAAAACGTTGTGTGTAAACATACCCTAAAGCTAATCAATGTGATATTAACCCTTTAAGTGTTTTAGTTGTTTTTTTACTACTATTTACTATACATTCGCTAATTTTTGTGTATTTTGGCTTCAATCCCCTACTCTAGAGTTTGTGTGGGAAGAATATTAAACCAGTTTATTTCTTTAGATGTTTCTTCCTGTTCATGATCAGGATGTTTGTGCTGACATCTTGGTAAGGTTAACAGTCTTAGATCCAAATAAAGAAGAACTAGATCAATGGTGACCACAGTCGTAGTATGCTTAAGCAGATGCATCCAGTGATGGGAAAATACTGTTTCTCAAAGGGAAATGTCTCCAAGGAATCGGCGTCTGTGCTGAGGCTGGGTCAGGATGTTTTTACTGTGGAAATGATTAACGTAACTAGAGAGACGGTTTACCTGTTTGTATAGTTGTGCCTCTTATTATTCATACTATATACTGGTGTGCTGAAGCCTAAGGGTGGCCATATACACTAGCTGAATGTCGGTGAAAAGGATTGGGCACTTGGATATCGACATACCCGATCCTCTGTTCTTACAGGAAATAAGCCCCCAAAAGTGTCTGACAGCGGCTCTTTCTGTTTTACCACAAAGTAAAATTGACGTGGAAAGCTTGTAAATTTAATAATAAACATTTTCGCCATTCATCATCATGAAAAATTCGGGACCATTTTGTTTTAGCTGCTCCTTTAGTGATCCATTGTTTACAGCTCATCTCCAGGGGAAACGACTAGGGTTGTGAGCTCCTCACTCCTGGTCAGACATGTTCAGACATCGCCTCTCTTCTCAGGTAGCTACTGAGTGTTCAAACCCCGGGTGCTGTCATTCTACTCCTGTCCTTTGGACTAGTTGGTAATAAGTCAAACAGTGCAAATAAAAAAAGAAACCTCAATGAGGTATGTGCATTGATAAAGAGGAAAAATCCACAGGTTAAGTTCCTGCAGGCATTTGAACCAAGGACCCTTGTGCTGTGAGGCAAAAATGTTACCTCTGAGCTACATTGTAGCTACTTACAATTCTATATATATATATATATATATATATCTATATATAAACAGACCTTTCTTTCACTAGAGAGAGGAAAGGCCTGGTGATGTCATTCTGCTGGGTCACATGATATGCAATTCAAACAAATCACACACGCCCCCTTCTGAGCACAAAGAGCTGAAGAACTGGATACAGAAGGTATGAAATGAGATTGTGGCAAAACCCCTTTAAAAACACAGTGTCCACTTGGTAGAGCACGCATGAGTATAGGGGGTTCATAAGGAACTGTTGTCAACTGAATGGCTTATCTCTGTTAGGAAAAAAGGACCCCAACATTTACCGTATTTAGATAAGTCAGAACTTTTCCTTTATGCAGAAAAGCTGATGGAGGGCACTAGGTAAGTACAGGGAGGCTCAAAACTTCTTTATAAATCTGAGTTTTTTAGTTGTATGTATGTTGGCTGTATGTCTTCCCACGGCAAGGACCAAATACCGGATGGATTTTTTTTGGGCACGCAGGGGAGCTGCTTTTGTCCGCGATTTGCGGATTCAAGCCGTCCCCCTTCACATGTTTATGTTCTGCCCGAAAACCGTGAAGAAGAGTGAACATGTTCTAACTTTTTCGGAACATCGGTGGTATAAAAAACTGTCCGGCGGAAAATCCATGCAATGGGGACTGCTGCAGGGATTTTCTATTTAAATCAGTGTAAAAGGCTGACAGTCTGAAAACTCTGCCTTGGGGACAAGCCCTAATTGTGTTTTAACGCGGATGAGGAACACAATAACCCAATGTGCTCCAGGTTCTCGGCGTTAAAGTGAATGTGATCCAAGTAATCCAGGCTCTCTGCATTAAAGTAGATGAGTTCATACTTGCACATCGGTGGACAACTCCAGGTGAATAGTCACTGGTTCTTTTTGTGCAGGTGGAGAGTGTTTGCTCACAATCACATGTTCATAAACTTCCACCATGTGACCTCATTTCTTGTCCCTTTGTTCCAAAAATATTGTCTTTTTCATAGTAGACTTCTCACTTTGCTAGTGTTAAAAGGACTCTATCACCTAATTGCCCAATATAAATGTACATTTAGAAACACAAAGGTCATTGATATTTCACAATCTTCATCTGTTACATCTAGTTAATAAATTGGGATCTTTACTGTTTTATAGCTGGGGCTCACGCTGCTCACTGCATAGAAGCCTGGTAGCTAGACGTAGCCATAGATAAGGGCTGGCCAAATCCCAGGCTGCCAATGCTCTTAGGAATTTACTACTGGTGCTTAACCTTTTGGGTTTTCAATTGACACATGTGAAAGATTTTCTTGCCTTAGAACATTAAAGGGGTTGTCTCACTACAAGGATTGCTTTTTATGTTAAATAACTTGCAAAAACAAGTCACTTTCCAATATATGTCCATTCACAGTGTCCTACCTATTCCTAGATATCCCCTCTTGTATGGGCTGCATCAGCTCCTCAGGTCGCTATAGCTACAGACCTGTTTACTCTCTCCTGATAGGCTGCCAGCACTGGTTGCTATAGCTACAGACCTGGCTTATATTGCAGCCTAGTAGAAGCCAGTAAACACCCCTGAATTCAAAATGAAACCAAGAAAACAGGACAAATCAATGTATTTAGGCAGCCCCTTTAAAAGCCTTTTTTGTGCTTTGTATAGACATATAATTTGGTCTAGACTAGGGGTGCACAACATGAGGCCCCCAGCGCCTCTCTGTGCAGACCCCAGCCATTTGGGCACAAACATGCTCTGTCTTCATACTTCAGAAAGTAATGTTCATCTTTTGACAGCGGCTTTCAGCTAATGGCACTATTATGGTGGGCACTGTAAGGCTAGCCCTTCTATGGTGGACACTGTGAGCCTGATGTAGGAAAACTGTCTAGGTCTTGGTTGCTATGGGTAACAAAGATAGTCTTATACCTAGACAGTTTTCATACATGTCCCCCTGTATGGCTACCAATGTTATTACTGACACTACTATGGTGGTCACTGGTATATGTTATTTCATGCAACCTAAATGAGCAATCCAATAAAGACTGTTCCTGTATTATCTCTGGATTTCTTTCTTAATGGAGTATTCATTCCTACTCCATTAACAGGACCCTACACCAGACAAGGTCTAACCCCCTTAGGCACAAGAGTCCCGCTACAACTGCTATGTCTACATGACCTACAGATCTGACACAAGCATTAGCTAAAGGTTAGATTCAACTATGACCAACATGCTTTAACAAATTAGAGAATTTAATGAATAGCACTTATGATATTGTTATAGAACCCCCTCAGAATATCAGAGCTACCTCCACAACCCCTTACACAGCATCCATTTACCATGAGGCTTTGTACATGATGTAATAATAGCAGCTATAAAATAACTGAACTCCAAAGGAACTGCAGTCATGGCCTGAGAGGCTGTAGATAACTTTCCTGTGCACACGGTTTTGTGAACGTTTGTTTATAGGGCTTAAAAGTCGTTAACCCTTTGGTTCAGGTCTGACTGGGAGGCCATTGAGTTGTTGACAAGTCGCTGGTTCGCTCAGTCGGTGTGTTATTTAAGTTCATAGAGCCAACCCAGAACCTGCCTTGAACGGTTTTACCTGGGAGGGGTAGGCCATGTTCTAACACGTCTCTTTGGCTGAACAATAATTTCCTTGATTGCATTATATCCTACAGTATAAGAGGAGAAGCGATGAGGACCTGCTCGGAGTCAGCTGGGAAGGGCTCTGTGCTTTAAAGGTGTATTGTATAGTCAATCAATCCATTTTTGCTTGGGTACTACATAATGTGAATGAGTGATCCTATGTCTGATATTGCAGCTCAACCCAATCCCCTGTTGGTGGCCTGTGGTGGGCAGCAGTTCTGTATTGTGATATTCCTTCCACTGTAGCTAAATTAGCCCATGTTATTCTTTTATTGTAACCCCAGCCCATGTATTCAATACATTGCATCACCAGGGTAGATTAGGGGACGATCAGAGAGAACAACAGCAACGACCCGTGCATGTCCATCACTGCCTGAAGATGGACACAGAAGAAAACATATCATTCTACCAAGTTATTTCTCTTCTTTTACTTTATGTATACATTTTGGGGGATAACTGCTTTACATTTAGTCATTTGTATCACCATTATATTCCACAGTGCTGTAAAGAGTGTTATTATTCACATTGGTCTTATTACTCACATTATATATGTCTAGGCTGTAAACCCAAAGACCAACAACTCGAATAAAAAAGGAATTTGTATTAAATACTGATACTTTGTGCTCTATTACACAATACAGCCTCATTTACACTTGTGTATAAAAATACAGAACTAATACAGATGCAAAATTGAATTTTTTTTCATGTCCCTAATGTATGAATTTTTGTCTTGAATCGTGTTATACATTGTCCATTTCTTATCACAATTGTTACTTTTTTTGTTAAAGAAATACGTTTTTTGGTTGCTGTGATTATATTGCTGAATAAAAGGTGTATTCTATTGACACAAATGTGATCCACATAAAGAATGCACGTATCAAAATGAAAATGTGAATTAAGCCAATTACATTTATTTGCGATGTGCTTTCAATGACTAAAACAAACCTAAGATTAAATATACAGAAGTGTGAATGGATCTTTTTGAATATGTTCTTAATAATCTAGGATAGACCCGAAAAACTTGGCAGGAGGTAGAGGCCAAAACCGCCTGGGAACGCGCCCAAAGTGGCTGGGAATGCCTATTTTGGGGAGGAGTTTGTGCAAGCTCCACTCCTTTGTGGTCTAGTTTGAATGAAAGTTGAGCTCTGATTGGTTGTAGTGGGCAACAAAGACAGTCTTACTCTTAGACAGTTTTCATACATGTGGCCCATTGAATGTATGTTTTAGGTTTAGATGGAATCTCTTAAAAGGGCTCGTCCACTTTGTAAGAAAATCTAACAGCAGCTCCTGAGGCCCTATTAAAATAACCTTATACTCCCTTTCCTTCAGTCCTGGTCCCAGCGATGCCTCTTCCGGTCTTCTGTTTTTATCCTCCTACTTCTGAACTGGGATGTCACTGCTGTAGACACTGGCTGCAGCGGTCACATTTTACTCATTTACATCACCGTTTGGAAGTGAACAGCTGTGAATGGTGATGTAAGTAGAGGCACGTGATCACTGCAGCCACTGATTTATTTTAATGGGGCCTCAGAAGCTGCCTGTTAGATTTTCTTACAAAGTGGACAATCCCTTTAATCCTCTGGTTGAGAAAAAGATTTTCTATTGTGTTTATTTATATAGATATATTACATACGTTGGCAACAGAGGCGTAACTTCAAGCTCTTGGGCCCTAGTGCAAAGAGTGAAATGGGCCCCCCAGCTACAATTTGCCATTTACAATGCTGGTGTCTTATGTTGCAGAAGGGCTTTTGGGCCCCCTCAGGCTGCAGGGCCCGGTAGCGACTGCTACCTCTGCACCCCCTGTAGCTACGCCCCTGGTTGGCAATACCAGATCACATAGCTGCAAGTTTGTGTCTAAAGGTTTGTCCAGATGCCACGTTAGGACATATGGACCTCATAAAGAAGGCTCTATGCTCAGGACCCTTAGAGTGCGTTCACACGGCAGGTTAACATACAGGCCGGATTCGGATTAAAAAATCCGGCCACTATTTTGATATCTTGTATGTGGTTTTGGGGACGGCTATGTCCGTGGTTTGCAGATTCGCCCGTCCCTCTCAACCACTAATATGTTCATGTTGGAATTGTCAAAAACCATCCGGCGGAAAATCCGTGCAGTGTGGACTGCTTCACGGATTTTCTATTTAAATCAATATAAAAGGTTGACTGTCAGTTTACAGACGGTTTTCCAACTGAAAACCCTGCCATGGGGACAAGCCCTTAGCTATAAACTAAAGTAGACTCAAGCCATGGATGGCCATTCATCTAAGGTGACTGTCAATTTAGCGAGCTTAGCTGTGATGAGACAAACCTTTGAATCTATGTAAAAACTCATTCAATAGTTGATGTAGTAAATTCAGGCTGTTGTATGCTAGACCTGCTGATTATTGGTTGCACTTCTGAAGCAATAAGGGGCTTATTTATCAAAACAGTCATGTCCCCACGGCACGGGTTTTCGGACGGTTTTTCAGGCAGTTTGCGGTTTTTCAGCCCGCCTGAAAAACCGGCCGAAAATGAGCACAATGGTGCTCTATGGAAAACCCGTGCAGCAGTCCCCACTGCACGGTTTTCCGTCCGGCGGTTTTTCCGCCCTCAGTCCAGTTGCAAAACATTGTTTAAGCGCAATCTTCCGTCCGGTTTCCAGATGGAATATGTGCTTCTTAATGTGAAGGGGGAGGGCTTTTCTCCGCTCATCGTGGAGAAAAGACGCCCACCCCCGCGGCCGTGGGGACGGCCGCAAAACAGGAGAAATACCGGGATTTCCACGTAGTGTATTGCCCTTTTTGCAGTAATGTGCCACTGGCGGCGGTCTGTGTGTGTACATGTATAATTACATGTGTGCCGCAGCCCTGCCAGTGGCACCCAGGTTTGCATACGTTTTTTCAGAAATGTTTTTGTGTGCAGAAACATACGTTATACTTGGTGTACATTTATTTTAACCTATATGGGAAGGAAGGGGTGCTTCCATTTTGGGTTTCTGTCCCCGCCCACTCTCACAGGCTGTCATAAGAAGGGCAGCTTTGCAGGTTGGGTGTTTTTTTATTTTTTCTCTCTGAATAATGGAGGTCGGTTGACCCAGTGAGAGGCCTGATTGGCTCGATTGAGAGGTAAAGATAGCATAGGACTGCCCGATTTTGAGATCACGTTGAAAGTCGTGGGCAGCTTAAACATCTTTTGATCAAAATATGTGAACCGAGAGTCTCAAAGTTTTTTCAGGTACTAGAATAAAGCTCAGGGTGTCAGGTACTAGAATAAAGCTCAGGGTGTCAGGTACTAGTATAAAGCTCAGGGTGTCAGGTACTAGATAAAGCTCAGAGGTGTCAATGGTACTAGTATAAAGCTCAGGGTGTCAGGTACTAGTATAAAGCTCAGGGTGTCAGGTACTAGTATAAAGCTCAGAGTGTCAGGTACTAGTATAAAGCTCAGAGTGTCAGGTACTAGTATAAAGCTCAGAGTGTCAGGTACTACTATACAGCTCAGAGTGTCAGGTACTAGTATAAAGCTCAGAGTGTCAGGTACTAGAAAAAAGCACAGTGTGAAAAATAAAAGATAGAGTATGAATTCTTGTTCACAAGTGCTATGTTTGAAGGAAAAATAGCTGCATTCGCTTTCCAGGCAGATTTACATAATTGAAGTATACCTTGGCATACCTTGAAGAGCAGTATATTACTTATGAAGTGTGTCAAGCAGGCATTTTAATGCTTTTTTTCCAGCCACACAAAAAGGTTTTGCTTTAAAACTATAAAATGCCTTGTAATTTGTACAGTACATGGAATTGAATAAGGAAACGCTGAGAAACATTTACTTATTAACACGTTTATAAAGCTTATTTTGTTCTGGAAAAATGGGACAAAACTGAAAGGCCTATATAATATTTTTCCTGTGACTGTTTGAATAGTGATGTCCAAGATGTCCAAAAATTCAAAGAATTTATTATTGCTTTGTATTTTCGGCAGGAAGACAAATTCTCCAAAAATGGGCACTATAAACAATTCATGAAGCTGACAACTAATATGGTGACCTAGATCTATGGTTGTATGTAAAATAAGCACAAAATGCTATACAGTCCTGTCCATAAACAATTCTATGGCTCTATAAACCTCTTGATCCTCCACACATTGTAGAGATCACAGTGCAGGAGACTGATGCACCCTGGCCTGTCAATAACCAAGTCAAAGCAGCATTTTGCACTCTGATTTATTTTTTTTGCTTATCAGTTTTAATTTAATTGTAGATACCTACAGAAAAATTGCTGTACTTTGATAAATGTACGGATAACATATGTTTAATCAAGTAGCTTAACCAGAAAACGTGCTTTGTGTATGCTCAGTCTTGACAATCTTTCCTACATCATCCATGCCTTCATGGCCAAAATGAGTTTATGTGCAGACATACAGGTGCACGTTTACTGTCGCTATCTAAGGGTACGTCCACATGGCAGAGATAAAATACCAGATGGATTCTGATTTAGAATCCGACCAGTATTTTATCGTTTTTGGGCCGTTTTGTGGTCCATTTTGGGCCGCGGTTTTCAGATTTTGCTGAAGAATCTGAGACAAATATATAGTCTGAATTGGATTATGTTCGCTCGATTTCCTGAATAAGGCTATGTTCACATGGCTTATTTCAGAACATATTTACTTCGGATTGCCGATCGTAAATACGTTCCGAAATCAGTTGAAAATCAGTTGCAAATAAGTGCCACTAAGTGTGGCACGTATTTGTAACTCATTTCCCGACGGATTCACCATCTCCAATCATTGAAGATGGTGAATCCGTCCGTAAATAATTGACATGCACATTGTTTTTCCGTCCGGATTGCCGTCGTCAATACGCGGCGGCAATCCGGCACGGAAATACGCGTCGTGTGAACGACGAGCCGTATTTTCTATTGAAATCAATAGAAAATAGGCTGTTACTTGTTTCTGACTGATTTGCCGATGGATTGACGATCGTCAATCCGTCGGCAAATACGTGGCGAAATAAGCCGTGTGAACGAGGCCTTAATATACTTTGAGTGTCGGACAAAGTGTAGCAGGCTTTTGTGTCTGGCACTTTTGGCAAAGAAACATAGTCCAATTCAGACAAAAAGTTAGGGATATCTGACTTTTGGTTGAAATTTCAGGATGAACATAAAAGTTATTGAGACTTTTTTTAAATGAACTAAATGAGACCATCTGTTACCTTTAGATGCACATGTCCAACTGTTAAATGTTTCAGAACTCTTTGCACAATTTGCTGATCTCTAGCAAGGAGCTTAATAGCAAAATTTCCCAAAAGGTGTTTGATCCCTGAATCGGCCAATAAATTTAGGGGATCAATTTAAATTGGGATTTAAACAGTCCTCCTGTCACGTTCCTGCCAAATAGACCCTCTGCATCTGGCTCTGGTCGCCGGCCACGGCCGCTGCGACCATAACTGCGGCTTCGGCCTTTACATTTCTTCTAGTGTGAACGCTGTTTGCAAACTCTGTATGCCCAATCCCCTTGGCCAGAGACCTTCTGGCACTATTGGGGTCAGCTTCTTCTCTTGGTGATTTACAGTTCCTTCTTCCTATCACTTCTGCTCTCCTTCCTCCCCTTCCCTATTTATAGTCTCACCTTCCTGTCCTCCTTGCCTGCTACATGGTTTCTGTTGCCTATAGTTTGCCTGTATTATCATTTGACTTTCTGTGCTCTCTGACTCTTGCTTGGTTCCTGGTTATTCTTTTGTCTCACGTTTTTGTACTGCGCTGCCTGTTTGTTACTGACTTGGCCTGCCCGACTTCTCTTGCTTGTGCTGTGTTTGTTTGACTTCGTCTGTGTTCCACTTAGCTCAGAGCAGTCTTCAGGTAGGGACCGACCTAGTAAGGAGTCGGGTTCCCCAAAAGGCAGTGACAGAGGTTGGGACCAGTGTCAGGGCCTCATTCGTCTGTGTGTGTCCCTGACACCCCCTCATCATGCTGTTCACATTTTGACATCATGAGACCAAGACAACACCTTACACTTGATCAACAGTACCTCGTCATTGTGAGGCTTCAAGCACAATGCTCTCAGATGGTGGCCACACCACTGTATCGATTGGTGAATTGAGTCTTACCTGTGAGATTTTGCATTTTTTTCAAACATTCTTCTAGATTAAAGTAGGAAAGTATAGCCTCTATTATGCTAGATCACCGGCTTCTGATCAAATGTTGAATCTCCTGTCAGAATCAACAGTAAAAGCAGAAACCCCTCCAGTAAAAGCTCCTATCATAATTTTAATAAGAGCTTTGCAATAGAGACTTCAGCGTTGAATAGTTACATTGTGTACAGCACCTTCCTTTCTCTTGGCTTCATTTTACTGGCAGCAGGTTGAAAAAGAGCTGTAATACCAGACACGGCCCAAGGGGAAACGTGCCGCTATTTCCGTTTTCTGTCTACAAATGTGCATAAACCTTTTTAACTCTTGAGTATGAAGGGGCATTCTGCATCACGTAAGATTCAATCAAGTATGTGAAAGCTTCAGAGGGTAAGCCCACCACAAATCCAGGGCAAGCTACAGTATAATACATGTGGATAGGGATTTTAATATGCCATATTCATGTAGCAGAATTTTTTCTGCATGTGTTACAGACTTTCTAATTCTTAACATGCTCATTCTTATGTGGAAATGACCCAGATTTTTACCTTCTAAAAGTGTGACTCTTATCCCAATAGACTATTATTTGGTCTCACTAGAGTAAGCACCAGTGCTGTTTTCACAGAAAGCAAAACTATATTTGCTATACTTAAAAACCTTAGGTTCCGTTCACATCTTATTCAGGTTGTACACGTATATCTGGAGTGTTTTCTGACATTTGATGCTGTATAGCCATACCATAGCATATGTCTGCCATTGGCTTCCCTGGCACATACACTGAACGTGTTCACTTAGAGGGTTATTCTTACCACAATAATTGGCTTTAAACATGTAGACAGAGGTAAATTAAGGTTATTACCAAATACATTGCTGTTCTGATTTTGCTTTATTTCAGAGTTAGATCAATTATCTTCTGCTTCTTTACACTAACTTCTTTAGTTACTGACCACCTTTCTCTGCTCTAGCACTGGTCAGGCTAGTGATTCCATGCTGCGTCCACTAGCAGGATGGAGCTTGCTTCTTAGCCTCTGATTTTTTTCCTGAAAAAACCCCCCCTCAAACCATTATCGTTACTTTTCTGGGAGCAGCCTTGTACCATCCTGTCAGGTCTGCAGAGCACATTAGTGTATAATTACATCAACGATAACAGAGTCACTGAGCTGCTAACAGTGTGTATTGGCAGCATACATAAGTTTTTCTCACTTGCTAGAAGCTTCCTCACGTGACAAATACAACTCTGCTTGTTCACGTTCATAGCCAAAAACTTTGCTTACACAGTATCATTGTTTTTCACGATCCTCCATCAGTAACGTCCCTGTAACAGGCTCAGTTAGGAATAGCAGCTAGCACAGCTGAAATGTCAGACACTACTATAGCCCCGCCCACCGCCTACACAGGAAGTGGAGGTCTAAAGAGGCTGTGATAGTGAAAATGGCCAGATGGAACAACCCCTTTAAGATGTGAACAAAACCTAAATTTTTTTATGATGGCTTTGTGTAGCTCTTGAGAAGGAAACTAGTAGCTCCCTTTATACCTAACCCTTATTTCATTGTATATGTATCTAATTTGTGCTGCCAAGTTTGGCACTCCCTTTGCATATTTATAGCACAGTTTTCATACTTTTTGAGCCAAATAGCTTTTTTTGGGATTTGTGTAGCTTCTATAAAATAGAGGAAATGCAGGCTAACGAGAGGACTATACCTCCAAAGTCATTAGTGGATTTAGACAGAATTGTATATATAAAGGAAGGACTTCTCCATCCTGCTGAATTCACTTCTCACTTTGACTTGGGAAAAAACTGTATTGAACATTGCGTGTGTGTGTGTTTTTATCCTAAATCTAAAATTTTAGGTCACTGCTTCCTACAATTCACACATCCAGTCTATTAACAGGATTTTATGTGTGTTTTAAATGATACCATTTGACTGCATTTCTAGTTCTTTTACACATAGAAGCACCCACAAGTATGCGCATCCACACTATAAATGTATATGATTGGCTTTATAGGCAAGTAAAATGATCAGGTGTTCAGCTGTGGCAAATGTCAACCATTTGAGCATAAAGCACATAAACTATAGTAACCTCATAAAACTGCACTGCCTACATTCTATAAATGTCAATGTATAGTATTATATGAATCTGTATTTTATAGTTCAGAGTCATGTGAACCTGTCAACTATTCGTGGTGGAAGATGAAATGTTTCTCTAATATTCACGAACACTTCAAATGGATACGGAATTCTTGTGAGCAAGAATTATCAATCACACCTGGCTGTATCAGGAACTATATCAGTCACTTCTATAGGGCAGATTTATCAGTCATTGATATGTGTGATATTAATTAAAGAAATTGAGAATAGAAAAAGGCCCCTGATTTCCAAGAAACAGGAAACAGCACCACTCTTGTCTAGAAGGCTGCAGTACCAGACATTTTAGCTGAGACATAGACTATGATCAAGAGGGACGCCATTTCTGGACAAAAAATGAACTATTATCTCAAACAATCCTCTAAAACAGTATCTCCCGCACATCTATTAGACCACCTCTCGGAACTCTGCTTGCAGACATTCAGTATTTTCTTCCAGGGTGTGAAATCTGTGCTGATCAGGTAATGGACACAAAAGTGACTGACTTTTAAAGGGGTTGTCTCGCTACAAGAATTGCATATGTTAAAGATCTTGTGAAAACAAGTCACTTTGCAATATGTGTCTATTAACCGTGTCCTACCTATTCCTAGATATCCCCTCTTGTATGGGCTGCATCAGCTCCTCAGGTCACTATAGCTACAGACCTGTTCAATCTCACATGATAGGCTGCCAGCACTGGTTGCTATAGCTACAGACCTGGCTTCTACTGCAGCCTAGTAGAAGCCAGTAAACACGCCCCTGAATTCAAAGTGAAACAAAGAAAACGGGACGAATCAGTGTAGTGAGACAACCCCTTTAAGGCACTGGCTTCTGGTCGGATTCTTGGCAGATTCAGTATTTAGTGATCCATAGACGGCAATAAAAAATCCATACTGTAGTCTCCACAGCACGGATTTTCTACTGTTGAACTTGTAAACCGCCAGCCCTCCGCCGGAAGATAGAACATGTTCTATCTTCCGTCGAATTCCCATCCAGTCCATATACTGATTCGGCAGCAAATCCGAAAACTGCCAAAACTGCGGTATTTTAACGTCATTTTTGACAGTATTTTAACATAAACTGTGTATACGGAGCCTAAGGCTTCCTACACACAGAAATTGTAAAATATTGTTGGATGCCGCATTTTTGTGCGGATTTTGCAGTCCGTGTTCAGCGTCCCACATTGAACAGTGCTATTCTCCACCGTTTTCTGGTAGATTATAGAACATGTTCGAAGTTTTTTGATCGGTTTTGGATTTGAAATCCAAACTCAGAAAATCGGAGCTGTGTAGACTACAGCTCAGAATTTCGTTTGACATCTATGAGGATGATTTGCAGTCGGATTTTTTGTAAATTCTTAATACTGAATCTGCATAAAATCTGACTGTAAACCAATGCCGTGTAGACGTAGCCTAATACTAACAAGTAAGCACTCTTGTGTCCATCACATGAACTGTAAGGCTATGTTCACACGGCTTAAAATGGGACATATTTCAGTTGGTAATTACGCGCCAGAGTGCGCAAATTACGGCTGGAATCCGTCCCAGTCATTACGGTAATTCAGTTCTCATAGAGAACTATGGATTACGTCTCCTCTCCCTGCTCGGCGAATCCACTGCGGGGGGGAGATAAGTGACATGTGAATTACCAGCGGCGTATACGCGCCGCTGGTAATGAATGTGTATGGGTCGGCGAGGTGCCGGCCCCCTGCTCCCTCCCCCGCTCCCACCCCCGCTCCCGTCCCGTAATTACGCCCCGCAAATAAGCCGTGTGAACATAGCCTAAGAAAACAATGAAGGTCCCGGCTGAGTGACCACTAGCAGAGATCTTAAAAACTTGGGTATATAGAGCTTTTACCTGTACCCTTATTTATTACTGCTTATGCTGCTGTTTAAGTTTGCCATCATTAGGTATTGAGGGCCCATCACATTCTGCAAATGGACCCTATGAATTCTAGTTATGACTCTGGGAAGGACTACGGTATGTGATGGGGTATACATGTGTGGGCCCCAGCATCTGTCTAGGTTTGCCAGCTGCTTAGAGTATGTTATGTTCACATGGCTTATTTGTCAGGGTAATTGCGTGCACATTTCGCCGCGTATTGTGCTTTTTATGTGGCAAGATGCGCGCTGCAATTACGCTTATTCATGTGCCTCATAGAGATCTATGACTTACACAATGTCTACCCAGATGTACAATAGGATCGTTTTGTACGCTGGGGGAAAAAGTGATATGTCAATTGTTAGCAACGCTTACGTGCCGCTGACAATGCCTGTGAATGGGGCCGGGCGGCTCCTTCCCCCGCCCCACCTCCTCCGTGCTTTGGAACTACGCACTGATCAGCGTGTGCTTCCAAAACACCCGGCGAATTGCGGTGTGTACTGTACGGTGTAAACTTACCCTTACACTGACCCTGGTTATGAAGACGTAGGTGCTTCCCAGAAATTTCCAGAGCTCATTTATATCTTTGTTTGTTCCGTCCGTGGATGTGAAGTTTCCCTTTTAGCAATGTTTCTGCACTGGCGATTTCCCTTTCACATATTTAATGAATGGTGTGTTAATCTGTTTCCAGTAAAGCCATAGGAAATCTTGGCTGATGTGCAGTGACATGAGTAAATCAGTGTGGGGAGCAGGTTTATATAGTTATTTATTCATGCACTGGATAATGGCCCTGAAGGTTACAGTGTAACACAGTGTTATGTGACAGTGGAACCAGTTGACAGAAATGCAGCATGGCACCAAGACCATTGTATGAAGTGCAGGCTCTGTCCCGGCTGCTCCATAGTATTGAAAAGGTGTAATACAGTACGAGCCAAACTAATGGACTAGTGGAACAAAAGTTGGCTTTATAACAAAGAATAGTCCTAGTGATACAATCACATTTGCTTGAATCTCAATGGCCATATGACCTTTGTTCGACTGTGTGTGCATTATCTGTCCACTACATTATCTGGCAGAGGTTGCTTGCTGAACTCTTGACTCCCCTCAATTTTGGTGATGCCCTATGGATAACACTTAATCCTTTGTGTAATCTAGGCTGTGCAGCAGGGTTTTACACATCATGTATTGAGACCATTCTTCATGTGATAGGTACTTGCATTCAGCAATTTAAGGCATAAGATCTTCTGGTCATACAGATCTGCAGATTTTTTGTTTGGGCAGAAGTGATATGCATAGTTTATTAAGGATTACCGCTAGAAAATTAAAGCATATGTGGATAAATTATTATTATACGTTGTCCTCTTGTGTTACGTGTTTTAATCATAGTTGCCAACTTTTGAAAATGAAAAAGCAGGAGATACTTGTCAAAAATTTGCATGGACACGCCCATCTTGTCGGTATGTCACGCCCCTTCAAAAACCACAGCCACTCCACCTAACTGCATAACGGCTTTGGAAGAAAGCCAGGTAGATGCCCTTATAGCCAGGTAGTAACCCCCCATAAGCAGGTAGTGCCCCTTGTAGCCAAGTAGATGCCCCCTCTGTAGCCAGGTAGGTGCCCCCCATTGTTTGCCAGGTAGGTGCCCCCATTGTTTGCCAGGTAGGTGCCCCCTCTGTTTGCCAGGTAGGTGCCCCCTCTGTTTGCCAGGTAGGTGCCCCCTCTGTTTGCCAGGTAGGTGCCCCCTCTGTTTGCCAGGTAGTGCCCCCATTGTTGCCTGGTTGATGGCCCCTCTGTTGCCAGGTAGATGACCCCTCTGTTGCCAGGTAGATGCCCCCTCTGTTGCCAGGTAGATGCCCCCATTGATGCCAGGTAGATGCCCCCATTGTTGCCAGGCAGAGCCCCCATATAGCTAATAAAAATAAATAATAAAATCCACTTACCTCACCAGGCTCCTGCAGCACGGCCGCTCCGGACGATCTCCTCAGCGGCGCTGGGGGAAGTGAGAGCAGCCGCGCGTCACTCCCCTGCAGCCGCGCGTCACTTCCCCTGCGCCGCTGACCTGTATGTGCAGCGCGCACAGACGCCGGACATACAGGGGGAGAGAGGGAGGAGGAACGATCCCTCCTGCCTCCTCCCTGCACAGCGAGACTCCGGGCGGGTGAAGCGGGCGCAGCGGCCGCTTCACCCGCATGTAGGAGCGGCCCGGCGGCGCAAGAGTAGCGCACAAGCGCTACTCTGTCGCCGCGGCCCTTTAAAGAACCCCCGCCGCCATCTGGCGGCGGGGGGAATGCCAACTCCCCCGGGAGGGCGGGAGTGGACCCCAAATAGCGGGACCCCCCCGCCAAAAACGGGAGAGGTGGCATGTATGGTTTTAATATTTTTCTAACCTCTTTTTGCACTATATTGGTCTTGATCAGGGGTGCCATCAGAACAGTATTAGCAGTACTCCTGTTAGGGTCCCTGATCACATTTTTTTTTTTTTTTAAAAGGGTGCAAGATAGAAAGTGGTTATGGGTGGGGAACCCAGATACTTTAGGTGTATGGGCCCTGAAATTACTCATGGCAGCCCTGGTCTTGATACATTGTGTGGCAATGGTAGCTATTACAGTGCTCATAGGGACGGCCATAAGACTCTCCAGCATAAAATCCATTACATTTCCATATACCTATCCCCACTCTCAGACTGGTTTTAATAATGTCATAATAGTCTTTGCATTGTACTAATGCACCCGGACAATCAGGATGATTTACCTCCCTTCCAGGAAAGGAAAGTGAGGTGGTATATTAAAGCGAGAAGATGAAAAAATTAAAATTTAGCTAAAATATAGACTAAATTTCACAAAAAAAACATAATTTAAGCAATACTTTTGTAATGATCTGCCTGGCTTTGTGATGCAATTGCCTTTTGACCCTAGCAGCAGCTGTGCTGTGGATAGTCAAGTGCTTTCTGTGCCCTCCAGTAGGGTAGCAGTAAAGCGCTTGGCTTCAACTAGCACAGCTGCTCTTCATCACCCTGACTGAGGGAACTATTTAGCTCTGGCTATCGTTTCTTTGGCCTTCTAGACTCCTGATTATTTTCCTGCTTACTGGACATAGGTATCTGCCTGCTGGACATTTGTCCTTATATCCTGTCCACTGCACACTCATTCCTGCTCTAAGGTCCCCTCTGCAGTTTTTCAGGCTCCTTCACATCCCCTTGAATCCACCTTTTATATTTTTTGTTTTCTCCTTGGACTGTTGCGTTTTTGTTTTCATATTTATTTCTCTGCAATAAAGTCCATTTAGAAGAAAACTTTACAGCTTTACTGAGAAATAAAGTGCTTCCCAAACAGACATCTTCTTAAATAAAGCCACCATGTTTTATTAAAGCTGGCCTTACACTTCAGATACATTTTGGATCATGAATATGAAGGCCTCCTGATTGTCCGCCAACAGCAGCTGTCCGGGGAAAAAGGGATTGAGCATGTTGTATTGCAGCATACCCAATCCTGTGTTCCCACTGGGGATAAACCGCTGCCAGAGGGCTCTGGCATTATCTTATTCCCCTCTTTTTATTGAAAGCTATCTCCAGTATATAATTGGCTTATGGGTGTGTTCATGCATGCCAGTAGCAAGGCAGTAGAAACTGCAAAAAAATACAAGGTAATATCTGAGGTTTTAAGAATTTCAAATGTGGCATGGAAAAAAAAACATGATTTTGCATGTTGGTTTTTTTTTTCATTTTTTTTTATTGCAGCTATTTGATTTCATCTAAATAACTGCAACGAATCTACAAAGAAGCTATAAGACATAGTGAGGATTTAAAGATACTAGGCATACTTGCAATTCAGATGTATAGGAAAGATCTTACAAGACAAACACCCATATTTTCAGCTAAACAAATGCTGAATATAATTTTTCTAACACCACAGGGTGACATGTCTATAGTTGATATGTTTTATTAGGATAAGTAAGTCATATTCTATAAAATGGCATTAGCAAATTGGAGGTCCCTCCTGTTGGGTTTCATGAGAAGTGCACAGACTTCCTTCCTCATCAGAGCAAAGTAAATGAACTTTGCTCCTATAGGTTTATGGTGCACAGCCTAATCTTTCCAGCTGATGATGCATGTGTTAATCATTGTGAAAGTTAATTATTACACATAGGGATTGCTGCCGAGAGCCTGCACGGATACATAGCCTGGCTGGATTACTTGTAAAGCTGGTTATTCAGATAGCACCAAGCATCTGGTATCAGGGATATCTCCCATGTTGTCTGTGTATTCGAAGAACATGATTATCTTCTTAGCAAAGCAGCTTGCTTTTAAAGAATATTTTTATATAGCAAATACTTTCTTCACTAAAAAAAATGAGAGAAAAAAACAAAATACCACACTACATATAATATTATTAGTGTGTGCAAGTGTATATATATGACAGTTGTACCCAAAAAATTAAGTGGTGAAATAACTGCTACAACCATAATGTTCCTAAAAAATGGCATCTTTTTAATCACTACGCCCCCTAGCTCTTCAGTTCTCATGTCTGGTGATGCTGATTTCACCGTTTCTGGTAGATCTTGCTATGAATCCTCTTGACTTGAGAAGGCAGCCCAAGAGTTTTAGCCCCTTTTGCCATGTGCGTCTATGTACAATATTACTATATATATTGTGGCAGAGCGACCTCAGGCGGTCGCATGTTTCTGCTGCTAGGTGGAGCAAAGCAGGATACTTGCAAGCTAAATGTCACCAAGGTTACCTGGCCTTGGTGGGGTAGGAGCAATTCAGGTATGTTGTCAGCTACAGTAAGCGGTTGAAAGCCACTTATAGTTTGTGTGGCTGTTTCAGCCGGTCCAGGACAACTCTTATCGGGAGGAGGTAAAGTGTTGGGTGGGTGCCTGCTCCCCTTGTTTCAGGACAGGCTTTTGGTCTGGACATTAGGTACAGACCACTGAGTAGAGAAGGATCTCTAAGGGCTCAATCCCACAGGAGAGTTTTCAGTCGAATTTGAAAACCATCTGTTAACTTGACTGTCAACCTTTTACATTAATTTAAATTGAAAATCCATGCTGTAGTTCACACTGCATAGATTTTCTGCAAGAAGGATGTTTACACCGTCTGTGTAACGAAAAACTTAGAACATGTTCATTCTTACACGTGGTTTTCAGGTGAAAGATGTGCATGTCAATGAGGGGGACAGGCACAAACCACGGGCAGAACCTTTCCCCTCAACCATGTAAAAGACAACAAAGTACTGGCTGGATTCTTTAATCAGAATCTGTCTGGTGTTTTCACACTGTCGTGTGGACACAGCCTAAGGGCATGTTCACACGACTGATTTGGCCGCGGTTATGGCCGGGGGTTCCGACACGGTTTCCGTGGCCAAAACTGCGGCCAAATCGCGCCTAGTTTATTAACATGGTTTCCTATGGGAAACCGCGTTAAAATTCACACTCTGCGGGTTTTGCCGCGGCTTCGGAGCCGCGGCCAAACCCGCGCGTGTGGAGAACTCTCCTGTCAATTCTTGATGGTGGCACAGGTGGTGCGCAGCTGGGCCGCGGCTCGCGGCGTGGCTTGCCTCCTGCTATTAATTTGCATGGGGGCACACCCTAGGCGCAAGCCGCGCCCCAAACCACGCACCACTCGCGCCGAGACCACGGCCAGCGCCCGCGCCACAAACCCGCATCGGGAGACGCGAGTTAGCGGCGAGGTCCAACGAGGTGACAGCTGCAGGAACCGCGGCGAGAGCCGCGGCGAAACCCGTGGCCAAAACCGCCATGTGAACGGGGCCTAATTGTGTTTAGGCAGTGGCTAGACGGGCTGAGGTTTTTCGTTTGTTTCGATGTGTTTCCAGTAACCTGTGCCGGAGAATAAAGCGGGCCGAGGCCAGTGTTAAAAAAAAAAAAACCTGGTGACAGAGTGCCATATGTTGGTGTGCCAATCGTCTTACAAATGGAAGGTGATTAGTGAGCTAAAAGACCCCCTGAAACTGTCCAAGATGTCCAAGATGTGAGTCTGACAATATACACACAAGTATACACAATAATCGAGCCAAATCCAAGAAATATACCTTCTAAAACTCATGTGTTTAACTTAAAATTAGTGCAGTTCACAATGCCAAAAACAAAATGAAAGAAAAGCATTACTCTCCCTCTGCATATTGTGAATCTCTGCGCGGTTTCTTGAAAGGGCACAGCAAATCGGTAAGGCAGCAAGGTTTTGTCCCATGACGCCAGGACAGGAAAGGATTTTCACGGTTTGTAAATTACATTTCGTTAAACTCTGTAGAGCATCAAAGAGTAACACATCTCTTTCAGAGAAAGCTGTGTCCCTGCGGGCTGGTAAATTTTCGAGATTGGCACTAGAGTAAACTGCTGTGAATGATGCTCGGCATGGTGCTGAACAATCTGAGCTTGGGAGACTTAGTGGACTGGTATATATGGGAGATCTGTGAAACAAAGTCCACTGAATATTTATAAACCTGAAAACCATCAGTTAATTGAGTACTTAACTATGATTAAGAAAATGGCCAAGAAATAATGAACATTACATGGATTTAAATCCCATTTTCCAGTCTCCTAAGTTGAAGAATAAGTTAATGGATCACTGCTTTTTTTCTTTGCAATGAGCTTTCTTTTACCACTTAACACATGGATGGGTCTTCAGGCCAGCGGTAAATGATCTCCTGAAAGAACTAAAACCCACCATAGACATTAGGTTGTCTAACATATATGTGAGGTTGTGTGACACTTTTTATTGTCCTTTTTTTGGTTTTTGCGTATTTTATTTTTTATATTGGAGCGAGGGGGATACATTGGAAAGGTTGACAGTTCCCAGCAGTGTCTGTGTGGCCATTATCAAGTGTACAGTACCTCATATTTAAAACAAATTTGTATTATCCTGTACACATGTAGAAGTTACATTTTAATACACTGGTAACGCTTTTCAATTTTGAGTCTTTTTTTGAACCAAAGGGGATCACTTTTGGATTGAGAAACACTATGTGTGTGTATATATATGTATGTATATATATATATATATATATATATATATACATACATATATATACATGCTTTGGAATTACTCAGCGTGTGGTTCCAAAACACACAGCATATTGCGATCACGTATTATACGCGCCACAACAAGCTGTGTGAACATACCCTTAGTCTCTCTCTCTCTATTCTTCTATCTCTATATAGATAGATATATATATGAGACAGACTAAGGGTATGTTCACGCGGCTTGTTGTGGCGCGTATAATAAGTGACCGCAATATGCTGTGTGTTTTGGAACCACATGCTGAGTGCGTAATTCCAAAGCACAGCGGCGCGTAATCGCCACTAACAATTGACATTTCAATTCTCCCCGCGCATACAATACGATCGTAGTCCATAGCTCTCTATGAGAGCTATGAATTGCCGTAATTGCGGCGCGCATTTCACCATATATAATGGGCAATACGCAGCGAAATACGTGGCTGAATAAGCCGTGTGAATATACCCTAACAGGAAGGAGTCGCACTGAATATATAAGTGTAAAATCTACTTTTAATAACCAGCCAACAGCCTGGCAATATTTTTATCTGTTGTGTCGGATTTTGTTGGTCATAGTCGGCCACTACTTGAATTTTATGGTGTAGTCAGCTGTAAATGTTATATAAAGGGTGTTTTTTTTCTTCTCCTTCCTGCATCTGGTGATGTTTAACTGTGCATAGTTATAAGTCTTTGAATTGCTAATGGATAAAAGTAAAGTGAGGCTACAATTGGTCATGCATCTGTTGGCTCTTTTTATGAGCGCCTTTTTATCAATACTGGATAGAGTTTCATTAAATCTATTTCTATAAAAAAATAACTTTATGATTGCAGATGTTTTTACAAATTCTAAATAATTCTGTAAAATTCAAAGCCGTTTGGCCTGAGAGTATTTTTATGACTGAATCAATGAGATAGAACAGTCTTTCTGTGTTGCTTTTCCAACTTTAACCACAACTGATGTTTGCTTTTTCTAATTAATCTGTATTCAGAACAAATGTGAAGCACACTTGTTAAACAGATGGGCCAGTACTATGTTATTACAAGGCTGTGGTAGTAACAAGGAAATACAAGAAAGACCTTGACACAATATGGCAACAGCTCAATTAGCAGTATATAGCTGCCCAGATATGATGTCCTGTAGCATTTACAAAAAATAAATTTTTTGGTAAATTTCTTCATAGAATTCATCTGTAATAATAATGTCGGTGTGGACTCTGGTATATAAATATTGTCTTAGATTGTATCACTAAGACTATTCTTTATTAGAACCTGCAGGACTAGACAATAAGGCTATGTCTCCACTGCACACCTTTTCAGTAGTTTTTTCAGCGTTTTTTGTTTTCTGAAAAAAACGACTGAAAACAGGTCCCATAGACTTTAATAGCACAACCGTTCTGTAGTCTCCACAGAACATGTTGTTTTGCTCATTTTTGCTCCCACTCATTTTTTGAAACATGTTGGAAAAAATGCCAGAGCAGGGCAGAAAATGTACTATTGAAGTCTATGTAAACTGCCGGATGTTTTTTGGTACTTTTTTTTTTTTTTGCAGAAATCCACAGCATTTCTGCAAAAATACACCAAAAAACTTACAAAACACCTAAAAAATGGTTGTTGTTTTTTTAGTTGTTTTTGACACACACTGGACAAAAAAACTCAGTTTTATAAAGGGTTTTAGGATTTGGTTTTCAGTGAGTTTTTTTGTCCAATGCCGTGTAGACCAAGCCTAAGATTTCTTAATAATTATTGGAACATTCCGGATTGCAGAGGAAGTGATTGTTATCTTAGTTTCCTTAAGGATGCTTTCACACGGCGCAGTTTTGGTGCAGTTTTAACTGGGCTCCAATTAAACTGCCTTTATTACCAGCAAGCTTCTTTCAGTTGTTTAAATTGCTCAGAAAGGTGTTTCAAGTAAGTAATCAATTACTGTGTTTGAAGTCTTGTGGATTACACACGCACACTAATTGATTACTAACTTTCCAAACAGTTTAGATAAGTGCAAAAAGCTTGATGGGAATAAAGGCAGTTTAATTGGAGCGCAATTAAAACTGCACCAAAACTGCGCTGTGTGAAAGCTCCCTAAGGACCCGTTTACACGGCACAGGACGACTTTTTCTCTGCGATTTAGCGGAGAAAAGCCCTCCCTCTTCACATTCACATGTTAATGTTTTGCTCGAAAACCGGACGGAAGAATGAACACGTTCTAAGTTTTTAGGAACGTTGGTTGTGTCAAAAACTGTCTGGCGGAAAACCTGTGCAGTGGGGACTGCTGCACGGGTTTTCCATAGAGGCCCCATGTAGAAGTTTGCAGCCGGTTTTTCAGACGGTTTGCAAAACCATAAACCATCTGAAAAAACGGTGCCGTGGGGAATATGTCTAACAGTTCTCTAATATTCATTGAAAAAACTTCAAAGGTGCATCAGCACCAGAACACTCCACCCGCTGGGCTTGTGTATATTTCTTCCAAGTGCTCCGGTTACCTTCTACATTTTAAAAACATACAGATGGTGTCACAGGCCTCCAATAAAATTATGCCAAGTATGTACATGTGCATTAGGAAATCAGAATGTGAACCCCACTGGGTGACAAGCTCTGATGTGAATAGTGACAGTCTCTTTATAACACTCAAGGGTATGATGTCTTGATATGAGCAATGGGAAATAGAGAAGTATCAGACATGGAGGTAAAAGGGGACTTGTCACTATGACCTAGTAGTGTGATCTGCCAGCATCATCAGAATGAGCTGAGTAAATTAATATAAAGTTTGTAGATAAAGATTCAGTATCACTTGTATTTTACCCATATAAATCTCTTCCCATCCTGAGCAAAGGAGTCTGGGAGCATTTCCTTTCAGTGACTGACAGCGTTTTCTGTGTGCATGCGTTGCACGAGTATGCACACAGAAAACGCTGTCAGTCACTGGCAGGAAATGCAAGGATGTCAATCATTAGGTGAGACCTCCCACTGGACTCCAAATATCATGATGAATAGGTAATTCAATTCTACTGTATCTTTTTCAACAAAACTATATATTCATTTGCTCCGTTCCATCTGCTCCATAAAATAACGCATTGGTTACCATTTTCGTGTTGATGGATTTCTTATAATGCTCATATTGGCTTGTGTAGGTATGACAATCTTATGAGTAGCCTGCAGAAAAGCAATATGGGCAACATGTCCCATTAGGGCTGCACCATTTTTTTGGGTGTATTTTGCACCAAAAAACTGACACCCTATTCTCTATATAAATGAACTGTAATATACCAAAACTTCCCGCATTACACAACAGGCACGACACATTTGAATGCACCTAAAGTAGGTGCATCAAATATGCTAGCAATGATATGCTATGCACCTAGATTAGGCGCATCAATTACTATGCAAGGTATACCAGACCCCAGATTTTTGACAGGTTCATTCATTCATTCATTCCGACTCACTATACACTCATTTATTGCGCCTTAAAACTGGCGTGGAGGCGCCTATTTTCCAACATGTCACCCTATGTATTGTATAAAAACTTTTTTTTTGTACAGTTTAAAAGCCAGTTAAAAGCTAGTTTGGCTTTTAATGCTCCATAGGCGATTGAAAACAACCCAGAAATGTGCCATCAGCAGGAAATTTCTAAGCCACCTCCCTACCTTGCTCTTTTATATGAGCCACTCTGCAATTAGCATAAAATAATTAAATTCTTCTATAGTGCCAAATAGAGGAATGGTCCAAAATGATCATTCCTAGGCTGTAGCACCAGAGTCTGTGTAAGATTGTTCAAGTCTATGTTCTTCCATGGTCTGTAGCTGACCATACTTGATATTGCTACTGGAATAAACCAGCTGGTACATTATGCAGCTATAAGCCTGGTGCAACTGGATCATTTTTAGGAATGTTCCACAGTCAGACAGGTTCTTCTGTTACTCTATTCTACTCATAAAATATTTTTCCAGTTTTTGATGACATTTTCCACCATCACTACCACCATGGAGTACACCAGCAGTGCTTTAATGCTCAAAGCTACACGAAACATGAACTCCTTTATTTCCTCTGACAAGTCACAACTGGAAAATGTCAAGGCTGTTCAGACAAGCTAATGAACACTAATAACAGAATGCTGTCTAATGTTGTGAAACACGGCATGAAAGATGACAAAGGTCAGGCTGCATTTGTGGATCTCGCCTCACAGGAGGCCAGGCATTAAACAGAACAGTTTTGTCTAAGGCTTGCTCTTCATTACTCTTGTCAGCTTGGCACATTCATCTTCTAGTGAAGAGTTGTTGCAGGTGGTTAGTGTCACAAGCTACTGTAGTTATAATCCAGAGTTCCAGCTTAATGCCATGGCTTGGTCCAGTATATAGTAAGATCATGTAAAATTTATTTTATTTGTACTTTAAATGACTGATGCATTGTTTTAGAGTAATACAAAATAATGATTGGGCTGAATCAAAGTTAAAGTGGTTCTCCGGTTTATTAAAGTTATAATTGAATGGGGCCAGGATGGGGAAAAATAGAAAAAAAAACATACTTACCTCCTGGTCCCCCGCTTCTGAAACTCTGAAGTTTCCCAGGATCCGCTCTTCTTCACTTCCTGGGCCGCATGGCAACACGCAGCAGAGGCTGGCATTTCATTTGCTCACTTTGGAGCGCAAACTTATGCTGTGTGTTGGGACATGAACCCAGAAATGAAGCGGAGCTTATCCTGGGTGGCTTTAGAGCGGTAGCAGCAACGGACCAGGAAATGAGTATAACTTGTTTTTTTATTTTTCCACAACCTGGCCCCATTTAAAGGGAACCTGTCAAGTGGATTATGCCACGCTACCTGAGAATAGGATCCAATAAAGAAAGAGCGGCTGAGCCCTGTGATATGTAGATTTATATTATATGATGCTGAATTCTAAATAAAAAGCCTTAAGGCCCATTTACACGGCACAGGACAAATTTGTCCAGTTTTTGTACCGTGCACACTGCCGCAGGGGGACGGTTTTTCTCCGCGATTAGTGGAGAAAAGCCCTCCCCCTTCACATTCACTTGTTCATATTCCGTCCGAAAACCAGACAGAAGAATGAAGATGTAGAATGTTTTTCAGGCGGCCGTGGTTTGAAAAACCGCTGAGCGGAAACCCGGGAAATGGGGACTGCTGCGCGGATTTTCCATAGCGGCACATGTAAAAGTTTGCGGCCGGTTTTATAGACTGTTTGCAAAACCGCAAACCGTCTGAAAAATCGGCCGCAAACCGGTGCCGTGGGGACATGGCTTTACAAATCTGTGAAAGTGAAAAAAGAAGTACTGCTGACCCCAACCGCATACAGCGATTGACCGCTTGCTCTGTACACACACTGATATAGGGAAAGCTGTCAATCAGTGTATGTGGGTGGAGTAACAAAACCTTGCTTATTGTCTCCTAAGGAGTCCTGTCTGTATTTAATAAGCTTTTTATTGAGAAATCGTCCTTCAAATCCTATATATCACAGAGCTCAGCTCCTTTCCCTCAAAACATATCCTGCTCCCCAAGATAATTTTGCATGACAGTTTCCCAAATTAGACATCATTTTAATCATCTTGGAGAACCTCCTTATAGTAGGGTCTTTGATTTATAAATAAAAATGAAGTTCACTAGGAAATGCATTAACAAGCTTATGATAATAGTGGTTTTGAAAAGCTAAGTTTAAACAGTACACTTTCCATAGTGGTCTTTTTCCATGGTGAAGATTGTATAAGAGATTAAAAAGGTTGTAAACAGGGCTCAGGAATAAGGGAAGAAAAGGGGTACTGACAGATCAAGTAAGGTTAAAACTAAGATGTGGGGTCCTGTTGACAATGGCAAAAATATTGTGTTGATTTTACAACCTTTGGCATACACAATATGGAAACATTTGCTTAACATATGTTTCATAAAGCCTTAAAGGGGTTTTGCCACGAAAAATGGTTGATGGGACCCTCCAAAATGGTATTTAATCACTTTTCTAAATATATGTGATTAAAAAATTGCAGCCTGAAGAGAGCTACAGGCTCCCTTTAAAACCTTGCCCTTAGTTACTTCAAAGCTTCTATTAGATAGACCTGACAAGAGCTGCTGCCGGGCTTGCCCAGAGAAAACTTTTTATTTGATGAGAGGGAGCTAAGAAGCTTTCAAGGCACCGGGGAGAAATTGTTTTTTTTATACAAACCCCCAAATTGTAGGTTTTTTTTATTTCTGAGTAGATCCCTGCCCTTTTTCTGATGACAGAACATAAGAAGCTTTCAAGCTACTGTGGAGAAAGCTTTTTGTCGTTTTTAAACAGAAACCACAAATTTTAGTTTTATTAAATGCCCTGGGTCCCTTTTCTCGGTTTTGGTTTTCTTCCCCTCCCCCTCACTCAGCATTGCTTTTGTTTACATTTTCTTATTAGCAGATAAAAGGGACTTTCCTGGCCCAAAAAAAATTTAAAAATTTAAAATTTGGGATCACTCCTTTTATCCAAAAATTAAAAAATTAAAAAAGGGGATACCTTTTGAGGTTAAATTAATTTTAAAATTTTTAAAGGTAAACTTTCGAGAGGACTAGTTCCTTCTTCAGACATGAAATTTTTACAAGAAAACCCGAAAATTGCAGACTTTTAAAAACAAAATAAGACGGGGTTTTTCAAAGGGAAACTTAAAACTTAAAAGATGACAAAATGCAATATAAGTAGAGAACATTATACTTCAGGTCAAGAAATAATCTGGACACTTGTGAGGCGTGACAAGAGGATCATTAACTCTTGCGGTTATCTGTTTGCTCAAAAGCTTACCTTCAAATATTCTCAGTTAGCCTCTACGGGTGCGTTCACACGGCAAAGAGAAAAAATACCGGTTGGATTTTTCCCAAACCCTTTTTTTGTCATTTTTTTCTAAAGTAAGGGTCAAATTTTTGTCCCCTTCACAAAAAAACGGGTTTTCCCCCATTTTGGAAAAAGGACTCTTCCAAAAATTCATAATCCTTATATTACTGCATTAATTTGTTTTCCACAGAATCTAGGCAAAGACCTGTGAAGAATAACAGTGACCACTATAAATTAGTGAAGACTATATTTTGTGGCTTGTTCCTAATAGCAGTACATCATGATTCTAGGGGGGACAAATTTGCCATTTCTTTTCATTTAAAAAAGACAGATAAAAAATGGGGTTTTTGGGCCCCAGTAAGCAACCCTGGGTTTCCCTGGGGGTACAAAAGGGTTTGTTTTTTCCTCGGTTTTGATACACGAGATTAGGGTTTTTATCAATTCAAATTAAAGGTTTTTACCAAAGGGAAAAAAAAACCCCCCCCTACTTTTTTCCCCCCTGTTTGTTTTAATTCCCCCCCCCCTCCCCCCCCCACCCCCAAAGTTAACCCCCCCCCCCCCCATTTTTAAAAACCCCCCCGTAAAAAATTTTTTTGAAATTTTTTTTAAAAATTATCCAAATTTAATTTAAACACCCCCCCCCCTTTTTTTTTAATCCGCCCCCCCCCCCCCCCCATTAAAAAATTAAATTGAAAAAAAAAAAAATTCCTTTTTCCCCCCCCCCCGAAAAAAGAAATTTCCACAAATTTTGGTTTTTGTCTCCGGCTTTGGAGCAGAGCGGCAGTCATGCTGTTCAGCATATTGATAAGGGTTTTTTGAGGCCAAATCCGTACTTTGGGAAACACATGGAAAAACTATGGGATTGCTGAAGGGAAACGAAAATTTGGGTAGTCGCACAGGGGAATAGTGATCACCTCATAGTTATTAATGAACTGGAAAACTGTTCAAAGGACACCATTTATCCTGTGCCACTCAGTCCTGAATACCTCCCCACTGGGGATCAATTGGTTTTGGGGCGGCCCAAAGTGTTGGTGAGGGATTTAAGACCAGGAAAAGGGCTTTTCCCTTTTTTTATTTCGCCAAATTTTCCAGCTTGACTTTTTTTGCCTATTTTTCCTTTCCCTTTTTTTTCTTTGTTTTTTTTATAAAATTTTTACAGCGTTTTCTTAAATCCAATCAAAATCCCCTCACTCATTGTTGATTAGGATACGTTCCCACGACAGAGTAAAATTTAAGCGTGGAATCCCCCACCCCGGTTTTTTTGACATCTTTTTACTGAAGTCAGATTGCATTTTGGGATTTGGACATGTTTTTCGGATTTGGGTGTACAGGTGGTTTCAGTCGGGCAAATTCACCCCTATCACGTGTTAAAGCCCCTTGCAAAATTGAAAAAGTTTTGGCCCTTATTGCTGAGATCTTAGCCTCCCCTTGACACAAAAAAATTTCCATGCGTTCTCCACCTGGAATACGACCAAAGAATGAGCATATTCAAAGGTTTTTTTTTCACCACACGTTGGTGTTGAAAACCACGTAGCAAAAATACGCGTCATATGAACTACAACTCAAATTTTCTGTTTAAGTTTAAAGGAAATTGTTCGCCTAGAAATCCTCATCATGTGAAAAATCCCCAAACTTTTTATTCCACCGTTTTAAAGCAAAATTTTAAAAAGGTAAAGGGATTTTCCACTACATTTATTTATCGTGTTTTTGTTTATTTTTTAATTCAGGGGGTTTTTGGCTTTATAGCGCAGGAAAAAACCAGGTCCCGTACAATAGCAAACCAGTGGGTTGCAGCCTATCGGGAGAGACAAACGGCTGTAGCTAACGACCTGAGGGGCTGAGCAACCCTACAAAAGGGTTTAGTAATAGGTGGGAAAATGTTAATGGGCAATATTGCAAAGTGACTTGTTTTTGCAAGATCTTTAACATAAAAGCAATCCGTTGTAGACAACCCCTTTAATTCCAAGTTTTTGCTAGCGGGTTTGGGGTTCGAGGGACAAAAAAGCACCCTCTAAGTTTATTGCACAATAGCAAAAATCTACATGCCTTTCCAAGTGTTTACATGGAGGTGCCCCTATCGTATTCCCGGTCACTTGTTTTAGGACTTTACTATCAAAAGACACCAATAAATTGGGGGAATGAGCACCACACCCAGCGGGGTGATGTTTTGGCGGGATACACTATTAGTCTCTGCACTTAGCTTAGCTTGTTCCAATGGTAATAGAGGGTTTATTCTACATCGATGTAATTTTATGGTTGCTAAATACACAGAAGGGGCCAGAAAAGGGCAGCATGAACATTTTTATGAGCTGTATACTGCTAAAAGGTTTTCAGTAGGGAAGCTAAAAGAAAGAGCATTACAGGTATGGCTAACAAGGGGTTTAGAAGTTGCCACAGAGTATTTTTAGGTGAAATGTGGAACCCCTGTCATGGCATGCTGGGTGTGCCACATGTATCTTCTCCACATCTCCATCTATATAATAGTCTAATTAATTGTCTCCATTATGTGCCTTCTTATGTACCCTGAAGAGTACCCTCACATTGTTTGCACCTGTTCAAAGTGTTCATATTTTTTTCATGTTCCAGTAGATAGATTTGCCAATACACAGCAATAGGATTACCTCAATGTAAGGCAAATGCATCTTTCAGGTGGTAGAATCTGTTTTGTGGGAAACTCTACTTTGATCTCTAGCAGGTGATCCTTCGTCTTCTCCTGGAAGAGAAATTCTGTATTTAGCACAGGATCCTGCCATTATAAAACACAGGTCTCAGCTCCAAAATCTTCAACTATATTATCCCCTGACTTGGTCTTATGTTACTACAAAAGATGTTTTGTAAAGTAGAATGGCCCTTTAAAGGCTAAGATAAAATCTAGGGTTTAGGATGGCTTTGTTACAAATGTCCATGAATATGAAAGTTTTGATCGGATGTTGGTAAAATCCGTGTTTACAGCTAATGACAAATAATGTCTATATTGTTCCTGTTTCCTTGTTTTTTCCAAATATTTATTAAGTGGAGCAACTGTTCAGATTCTGTAGCAAAAATACATAACATTTCACTTCTAATTATTATCATATTGTATTTTTTGTCTGTTATCAGTTATTATTAGCAGCTAATAGACATCTATGTTTTGTCCTGTTTGTAGGTTCTCCAGAGAGAACATTAAGAAGGTTTGAGGCAGAAGGAGTCAGTCATTACACAACCCTACTGCTTAGTAAAGATGGCAGCACTCTATATGTAGGAGCCAGGGAAGCCATTTTTTCACTGAACAGCACAAACTTTACATCTCAGTCCATGGTAAGTGCTTCTATTCTTTTTTTGTCTTTGGACAATGTACATCTAATCTTTCATCCATAATAATGTCCTGGTTTATTTTTCATTTTGCAGCTAACATGGAAAGCAGAAGACAGTAAAAAGAAGGAATGTACTTTCAAGGGAAAAGATGCCCAGGTATATTCTACTATACATGTTTATTTTACTAATGAGTATCAAGACATCCTTTCTATTCTTTCGGATAAGATTAATTATACCATATGATAATATTGGAATAGAGATGGAGACTCTATTTAAGAAGTCCATATAAACTGAACATTGCTGCTAATATTGCACATTTAAACTCATATTTCAACATTTATGGGTTTTATGCAGGGGTGCACAACACATGGTCCAGGAGCTCCTCTCCGGCCCCCAGGTATCACAAGACTCCAAAGAGAAGTTGAGTTTGAGAGGTGGCTATACGCGTATTGTCCTCTCTAGTTGTAGTTGTGAAACAACCACTTGTGTAACCCCCAAAACTACAATGAAAATAGGCGCCTCATGTGCCCTTTCTGGAGCAGGGGAGCCTGCCATTCTGATCCCACAATCCCTAAAGTGGAACCAAGACTTCTCAGCCATTCTGGGTTTTTACAATTGATATGTGCTATAAAGGTCTCAGATGGGGAATACCCCTCTAAGGTTTACTGCAGCCCCTGGGAGAGGTTTAACACCACAATTTGGCTCTTGGACCAGAAAATGCTGTGCACCCCTGGTTCAAAGTAACAATAAGCAGAATCTGTAGGATGAATGCTGATGAGTGTGGTTGAGATTTGTTTGTGGATATATTTTTTTCATAGTCTCTGTTTTTATTAGTGGACAAAACATTTTTTCCTGTAAATAAAATTCTGTCATTCCTTTCCTAGATTTTTTTTGTTTTTTAACTGAAGTTTTATTGTTTTCCATAAAGAGCACAAAATATATGACACTGTCATACTCATTGTCACAAAACATAGCAAAATGCTTTTCAGTATTTAAAAATACCAAAAACAAAATAAGCATTGAAATAACAATATCAATATCAATCATTTGAGAACAATGTTCGATGGACCCAGACTAGAAAAGGTAAATTATTCACCCATTCCCGGGCCCCTAGAGGTTTAAGATCACGCACTGGTCCTAAAGCCTGATGAGGCTTCATAGTACATACCTTCTTTTTCCAGAGGTTCTTCTTTAAAATAGGTATCTTCCAATTCTTAGCCGTGTTAAATATCAACCTAAACAAAATATTTGGGATTGGAAATCATGCTGTTCTTTCTGGAGAATCATTGATGAGCTATAGGAGCTCTAAAAAGCAGGGCTGTGGAGTCGGGAGTCGGTGGCTATTTTGCAGGAGTCGGAGTCATCAAAAAATGGACCGACTCCCAAAATATATAATAAGTTGGTCCAATTAGTTCGATGCAAAGAGCAAGAGGAATTGGGTCCGGCAGGTGCTCCTGCTCCTATATCTTCATCCTTATCACATGAGGAGTGTAATTGATGATATGGAGCAGGCAAAGCGCTGCCCCAGGGGAAAAGATTCTGCTCCCAGGGCAAACAGATTTCAGAAACATTTTTCACCTGTTTTCAAAGAAGTAGAAGAGTTTAACCGTTCATCAAAACTGACTGTGGCTGAGGCAATTCCTTTATACCCTGACAATGTTAGAGATGTTGTCCCTGTGGTTACCGTTTTGTCCCCAACCCAAGTTACTGTAGAGAGGCCGTTCTCTAGCCTGGAAATAATGAGTTCAGATGTGAGGTCAAGTATGCAGGATCTGATGGAGGCGATACTATTTCTCAGAACAAATTCAGAGACTCCACACACGTTCCTGCAGGGTTTTGCAGAATTCAAATAGTTTTGGGTCCTAAACTCATGTCCAATACATATATTTTACACGGACAAGCAAAATGGTAACAATGTTTTGAACTTGTGACTTTCAGGCTCCCTATCTCACCATCCACTACAGCTTTGTACATGAGGCTACTGTCATTTTATATACATTCATCTTACCGATCTTATGCAAATATTTAGCATCTGCTTAGTTATAGTTTTGCTCCTAAAAATCAAAATATTAATTTTTATTATTTTGTTAGTATTTGGGAAATCTGCCTTTTGGTTTTTAATACTGCCTGAATCCTTCTGGGCTCTGAATCAGATTCAAGCACATCTTGACCAAAATCTGATCCCAGGTCTCTTCTACACATTCCCAATGCTGGTGCAGACTGGACTTGGATACAAATACAGCTTTTTCTTCAACTCTACCCACAAATGTTCAAAGGATCAAAACATTATTACCCTTTTTCTTATCAGTGTCTGTTCTTCCTAAATAGCTTTATTATTGTTTCATAAGGTGATAAACAGCCTGATGTTACCATTTTACTACAGTAAAGTTATCACTTAAACATGCGCCATGTATGAGGGAGTCGGAGGTTTGGTAATTGAGGAGTCGGAGTCGGGCTTCGGCTTGCTGACTCCACAGCCCTGCTAAAAAGTGACAGGTGGTGAATAAGGACGGTGCTCAACACCAAACAAGAAGATTGGTGTGATTGCATTGATTATATTCATAAGTGTCCCAGAGAACCCTATGAATCTAATTACAATACCATGATGCTCCTTATTTCTCCAAGGCTGGATTGGCTGGAGCAAGACACCATTTCTCATTTTAAATATTTAGATGGTTTTGACAATTCTGTTATAAGGATTTGACCCTAATCTGGCCAGTTTTCCAGTATTTTCCTAATCATCATGCATGCAGAGCTGTGAAATTATTTTACATTATGTTAGTGGTAATAAAATACCTGTATACAAATTTTATTATTTTTGTTCTTAATCTTTTAACTTGAAGCCTACAAATATGTTTGACATGGAAAAAATATTTAGTGGTTACGCTGAGTGAAGGGGAAACATGTTGCACTGAGTTTTAGTCTGCAGTCTTTATTCCTTCATTTATTTTCAGACTTCTCACATCTGGGTGACTTCCTCCAGTGATACAGGCTGAATAGAGGTCTGTGATTTTAATAGTCAGGTTTACCATGGGTACTCTGCTTTCTCTTTAAACTCATAGGAAGCCTAAGTGATTCTCCCTCTGAAAACTGCCTTGTGTGTGCTTTTCTCTCTATCCATAGCCTTTGTGAGCTTCCCTCCTTGGATGCTCTATATCCCATTACCTTGCTCTGATCGTCATGTATGACCTCCACCCCTTCCTCGATGGGAGGGGAAGAGCAGAGAGCCCATGAGTAGCAGCAAAATGGTAGGAAAGTTTTAATCTTGCATTTAGGAAGCAAATGAACAATACAAAAAAAATTGGTGCAAAGGTGTCCATATCGTTTAATAAATAGCATAAACTTTGCTGTTTTAGAAAAAAGGGATCAATAGCTTTAAAATCCCATAGCCAGAGTCTAAGATACAGAATATTCATTGTCCAAAGTACAACCACACCCTAGTTACACGTATCTTCTGCACAAAGTTGTATTTGCCTTTGCACTGTACCTGACCTCCTTCATAAATATGAAATGGTAAACAGGAGCTAAAAGGTTTGTGTCCTGTGTTTGTACAAATCTGCTTGCGTACAGCAAACATTGTTACAATAAAGAGCTGTAGCTGCATATTCATGTAAGGGTATAGACTGCATAGTCATGTATGGGTGAAGAGAAAGTATAAAAAAGAGATGCCTTGCTAGAATCAGAGTTTTCCGCCTTTCACACATCCCAAGCAACTGAATATTTGTCGCCTTGGATGGTGTCTGGTTCTAAAGGGGTGTTCCCATTTCAGTGATTTAGCTGTAAACATATCGGTAAAGGTAAATAAAACTATTACCAAATACATTACTGTTTGATTTTGCTTCCCTTCAGAACCGTAGCAATTCTAATCTCTTGCCATTGTACACAAACTTCCATAGGTTACTAACCACCTCTCTCTGCTCTAACAAAAACTAGAGCACTGGTCAGGCTGGTGGTGTTGCCCCTAGCTGTGTCTTGTCAGCAGCACAGGAGCTTGTTCATGTTTGTTATTGACAAACTTTAACCCTTTGGAGCTATGTAGTCATCTTTTTAGACCCCTCCATCACCAATGTCCCTCTAACAGAATTAGCTAGGAACAGCAGAGAGGATATGCCAGTAACTGCTATAGACCCACCTACAGCTTCAACAAGCACTGCGAACCTGAAACTGGCTGTGAAGAGCAGGCTCTGTAAACTATATGCTGAGAACACCCCTTTAAATGGAATATATCACCTATAATGTATTTACTAATTGATACCAGATATAAGAAATATTTTTTCTTATATGTTTTAATTTTCTAAAATTAAAAAAAAATAATAATTAAAAATAAATAAAAAGTTAAAGCCTATGACCAGGCTCAGTGGGAAAACAGCAAGATTTTATGATTTTTTTTAATAGATTAAAATTAGAAGAAACATCACCAATTTTTTTTAGGACATAGTCATTTAATTTCATAACATATTATCTTCTCATCAAGGCTTATTTTTAGGAAAATCCAAAATCTGAGTGTGGGGCATACTGGGAGTTCTTTCACAACAGCTAAAGAGCACATGATGTAGCCCCTGCTGTAGAACAACACTAAGTGCTGAGGGAAATTGATTAGTTGAGGATTTGGGAATTCACACTTTTATTTTGGGCTTATTTAATACAAAGTATTGCCATTGATGTGTCACCAAACATGAATCATATGGCATCAATGAAAGCAAATATTTCTCTACATTGGAACACGTACATTTCTACTAATGACTGAAGTTACTAAATTATGTCATTTAGGAGTATGTATTTATCATTATACAACACAATGAATTGTCATCTGTTGTGTAGGAGGACCCAGGTGAGGTGTCAATGAAACAATATAGATTACTCAAATGTTCAGTGCAGTAGAGTTAGTTTCATATCTGGTAATAAAAGGTTTTCTCAATTGCAATATTGCAGTCATTATTGAGCAATTGGCTGAACTATGCAACTTGAGTTGACCCCTTTAACCACAATCACTATTTAGGAGGTCAAAAGTGTGACTGTCAAAGCACAGTTGTAAGAGGTCAAATACAAAATGTTCCTCTGAGCTTAATACAGATCTTTCTATTTGTATTTACGAAAAAAAAACTCTCCTGCCCTCCCCAAACAAATTAAATGGAACCAGGCGGCAGGGTTGCCATCAGGGCACTGATAGGAGTATTCCGGTCAGGGTTCCAGATTATAAAGTGGCCCAATGGGTGGGGAGGGCTTACATGCATTAGCTGTATGGGACCCTGATATTACACATCTTAGAAATTCTAAACCAATTTTAACAAGGAATTCAAAGCAGATTCCACATTGGATTCCTTATTAAAATCATCGTGCATTCCGAAGCCTGTTCTTGTGAATGGCAAGTGCACACTGATTGCAGCATGGATTTTTATGTTTATTTTGTTTGAGTGGATCCTTTAGGACAGGTCCCCACGGCACGGGTTTGCGGCCGGTTTTGCAGACGGTTTGCGGTTTTGCAAACGAGCACAACGGGGCTCTATGGAAAACCCATGCAGCAGTCCCCACTGCACGGGTTTTTCGCCTGCTGGTTTTTCAGTCAGCGGGCCGCCCGAAAAACATTCTACAAGCACTTTCTTCCGTCCGGTTTTCGGACGGAATATGTGCAAGTGTATGTGAAGGGAGGGCTTATTCGCTCATGGGTAAAACGCCCCCCCCTCCCCCCACGGCCGTGTGCATGGCACACAAACCGGATAAACCGACCGGTATTTGTCCATTGCCGTGTGAACGGGCCCTTACACATCCCGCTTGAGCAGGAGGGACATGGATTAACCCCATTGATATGGAGCTTACTTGCCTCCAAACCAGAGACGAAAAATGCCTCTGCTTAGAAAAAAAAGTGTCGTCTCGGATTTGTGCCGAGGCATATACGTCAGACTTTTCCAGTGTTAGAAGTCTGACATGTGAACCCGGCCTGAAGTCCATTTCCGATTTTTATTTTATTTTTTTCAATTATATTTTTGAGATTTTTACTGTAACAATATATTCGATGCAGTACCTTTAATATCCAGTGATTGAAGCAACAATAATTATACAGTTCATGCATAGATATGCACTGAAAGCAAATATAGTCATTAAGACCAAATCTTGGAAGGACAACCATCATCAGTCACGCGACTGAATGGCTACTTATCATACACTGTTTATATATAAATAACGATGCAATGTATAAAAATAAGCAGAATGGAAAATACCCAAAGAGAACCTACACCTTTGCCATGTGTCATTTGATTTGTGTTTGATCGTTTGTATCTCCAAGAGAAATTTGGATATTTGTTACGTTTCGACCACCTGGCCTTTATCTAGTGACATCTGTGTAATGAGGGCTGTCCGTTACAAATGGCGGGGTAGACAGGTGCTTAAACAGGAAGCGGTAGAAAGCTGGAGTGCGTCCAGTGTGCGAGAGAGAGCGACACAGCGGACACACTGGATCAAGGCCAGGTGGATGAAACGTTGACGTAGGGATATCTGAATATTTTCACGACATTTGTATTTATCCTGAACATCGTATGCAGTAATCTTTATCGCTTGCACACTGTTGTATTTTCCTATGGAGTATTTGGCAATAATTTTCTGCCCTGTAAATAAACCTCTGAACTTCAATCGCACTTAATTTGTGTGCCGGCGTTTATATATGTTCTACATAGCCAATGTGAGACATGATATGATGGTCTCCTAGTGCCAGTGCAACACTGTTCTAGCGACCAGCCAAGGTTACCACTTTTAGTTGAACTCGAAACGCGTCAGTTTCCTTGTGCCATCATTGTTTGGCTGTATGTCTCCACTTTTTTCTATTCATTAAATGCATCCAGTTTGGGTATTACTGGCAATTTTTCCTTTGCTACCACTTTTAGAAACCTGTCAGTAACGGCATATTCTAGTAAAAACCCATCATTTTCTGTCCTGACACAACTCCCTTCAATGTATTCAAGTGAGCATTTCATTTTTATTGGATATAGGCAATGCCTACACCACACATTTTGCCATTTTCAAATAATGCTATTTTTGAATGCAAGTTTGACTGTGTGTGTGTGCTGCAAATCTGTCAGAGACATTTACCAATACTACTTACTATAGCACTGTATTTTACGGCAAAAAACAACCTATTAATAAACAATTTATACTAGGTCTTAATTGTTATTATTGCTCAGAGACCTATGGATTTGAGCAATTATTGTTATATGTTTGGCCTGGTTCACATCTGCATTGGAGATTCAATTAGGGGCCTGACACCATGGTGGAGACTGATGGACCTTATTATAGTCATTGTGCCTGTCGGACGCCATTGTTGTCCCTTATGTAATAGATCTAGCACAGTTTAGCACAGTTTAGTTTTTGTGTCCCTGTGACAGAACAGAAAAACAGAAATTGCAGCGCTGATGTGAAACGGACCTAAACATAGCTTAAAACTAAGAAGAGGCCTCCAAACGTGCTGGTAGCAGGTTCCTCACTATTGATGACAGCGGCGTCGATTGATGACATACAGCGAGTTAATAAGCAATGCTAGGCAATTTAAAAGCAAATTACCTGACTCTTGTTTTCTTATTGTTTCAGAGAGATTGTCAGAACTATATTAAGATCCTCCTGCAAGTGAACAGCACACACCTCTACACCTGTGGAACTTACGCCTTCAGCCCCAACTGCACCTACATAGTAAGCACGCTTCTTTTGCTATAGCACACAGCAGACACACCCTGTCTAGGCTGGGCTTACTCTCCTGTTAGCATGACATTTCTATGGCATACCCTGAAACTAATCAAAAACAGTCTTGTTCTGTGTTAATGAACTCTGCTAATTAATTGCTTCACATAAAAATGAAAATGACACATAGACAGGCACATTGTCTATGCGTTTCGAGCCCAAAAACAGAATGGTCATGATTAAGAGCCATTCTGTTTTTGATCTCGAAACGCTTAGACAATGTGCCTGTCTGTATGTGTCTTTTTTGATTTTTAATCATGTTTTACAATAAACATTGCGGTTTTTCAACACGAGTGCTGGAGAAAATCTTATCGTTCTTAGGCTATGTCTACACAGCACACGAAAACGGTCAGCTCATAGACTTTAATAGAAAAAAACGTCCTGTAGTCTACACAGGTTTTTTTTTAAGCTTGTTTACTGGTGCAGGCAGATATAGGAACATGTTGTATAATCCGTCGGTGTTTTGCCGTCAGAAAAAAAGAGAACCAACCGTGGTTTTTGCAAAAGCAGTGACAAAAAACGGTCAGCTTTTCCGATGTTTTTTGTGCAATGCTATATGGACCTAGCCTTAGCATAGCCAAGCACTTGCACGGGAGTGAACTGAGAAAGCAGCACATGCACGGCCACCTTTCTATTCCCTGTGCTTGGCTTATACTCAGGATGTCCTGTATAAAACACCAAAGATGCCCTTTTAACTCTGTATTACAGGAGTTGGCTAAGCTGTTGGTGGTCTGCCAATCAAACAAGTTTGTTGACTGTTTCTGAGTTCAGCCAGCTTGGGGGTATAGTACAGATTGTCACTTGCATCAGTTGCAAGACGTGTAATGGGATGTGTTGTTGTTCGTACATTTTCTCCATTGATATATGACAGTTATCATTTTAAATATGTATAAATCTCTATGAAATTCTATTATAAATTTCTACCCATTGGCCCTGATAAATATAATAATATAATATAAAGAATGGCTAGTGAGGTCAGACAGGAATAAAGCACTGTTAGCCACTTTCTATTGCTCAGTGAAAGCCGATTCATAATTTGTAAACTGCTTAGACAATAGTAAAAAAGAACAAAATATATGATCTATAAGAACTATGGAATAAGTGATTACAGTGATAAACTGTGTAAAATGAAGGGATATTCCAACCAGCTCCTACGAAAATATATTTATATTCCTCCGGTCCCTGGTTCCAGTGCTGTGTCTCCCTGGTCTTCTGTTGTCATTGTGTCACTTCTGAACGGGGACGTGACCCCCGCAGCCGCTGATTGTCATGAATTTACATCAGTGTTCGGATGTAAACAGCTCAACACAGTAAAATAAGTAGAAGCACATCACCACTGCGGCCAATCAGTGGCTGCGGCCAATCACCGACTCCGGACAATCAGTGGCTGCGGCCAATCACTAGCTCCGGCCAATCAGTGGCTGCAGCGGTGACGTCCCCATTCGTTAGTGACAGAATCTCAACAGAAGACCAAGGAGACACCGCACCGCACTGCTTTTCTTACGAGGTGGACAACCCCTTTAACATATGATAGATACAAATCCCACCTCTGGGAGATATGAAGACAGTTGATTAAAGAATGGAGGGAGCCACAGATCTACATGTTCACTTTTCCATCCATTCAAGTAGCGGGTGAAGTGGGTGTCAGTAACAGGTTCAGTTGACCCTCATTCTGGAGATGTTGGGGTCAAAGAGATGAGATCTACATCTATTGGGTAGTAACAGAACCCCTGTAAATGGATCCTAAAAGAGGAAGGGGTTGTGTGATGAATATCTGTTTCATGTCAATTCTCTACTAAATATTTCATGAATATCCATCATGATCTCTGGCAATATTCCTGAATTTAAAGCTTGGTCATTGCTCATAACTGTGAGGGGGCATTACCCTTGCTGTGTTATACTGATGAGTGCATTGTTCTGGCCTTTGGAAGTAGATGAGAGTTCATGATTGCATTGCGTTACCTTTTAGGGGATGTTCACTTGGCGGATTTGGCAGCGGGTTTCAGCGGCCAAAACCTCGTCTCAAACTCGCGTCTCCCAACGCGGTTTAGCGGCGCGGATTTCGGCGCGGTTGGGGCGTGGTTTTGGGCGCGGTTTGCGGCGAGGTTTTCGCCCATACAAATTAATAGGAAGGACTAAACCAGCGCCCAAACCGCATCGAAAAGCACGGTGAAACCCACGCCGACACTGTGCCGAAGACTCGCTGCCAAGAATTGACAGGAGACTTCTCACACACGCGCGGCACCAAAGCCGCGGCCAAACCTGCGCCGTGTGAATAGCAACGCGGTTTCCAATAGGAAACCATGTAATGAACTGGGGGTGTTTGGGGCGTCATTTAGACAAGGTTTTTGCCGCGGCCAAACCCGCATGTCAAATCCGCCGTCTGAACTAAACCTTAGGGTATGTTCACACGGCGTAATTTCGGCGTGCATTTTGCATACCCTCACCACAGGCAATTATTGGCTTGAGGCCTTTTGGGTTGTTTAACCTAATTTCCTCCTATATTTTGTGTATGCTTAATGTTCATTGTACACATTCCAAAGCTTTAGTCTGGTTCCATGAATGAGGCATTAATGTGTACTGTATGTAGGCCATAGACTGAAACCTGAGTCTGCCCACTGTTGTTGTAGTGACTTCACTTGCATCGATGCCTGTTATTATCCCAGTATATTGGACACCCACTGACGGCAATCCATGCTTGTATCATACACACTAACGCCGTTTTTATGTTTACACCCACAACAAAAATAATTAACCACATCATTACTTAGAAGCGGCATCTAGAAAGTTAATCGTAATCTAGGTACAGCAGCGGAAGATGCATCTATTCATCCATGGAAGACCTAAGGATTATTACTTAGACCAAGATTTATTCATATGCCAACTGCTGTTGACTACACGATAAATGGGATTGTCAATGCACAGATGCACTGATACTCTAGGGTACCCGTGCTAACGTGTAATCATTGTAAACAGGCACACACAAACAAATTCTACCTGCTTCATTGCTTCTCACAGTGAAGCCAATTATAAAATCCCATGCTACATGGAGCCATTACACTGCCACTGCCTCACAAAGTTTCAGAAAGAGTAGATCTAAAAGTATGTGGAGCGTGAGGGGGAGTATATAAAAGTAGTAAAAAATAAAAGCAGAGGCAATGTGTATATCAAGTGCTTAGGTTCCAGTTTATGTAATTTAAAGAGATTGTCCAAAGTTAAAAGGCTATTCCTATTTCATTGCTTATCTTTAATCATGTAGGCAACAGTAAATAAAGATTACTACCAAATACATTGCTGTTCTGATTTTGCTTCTCTTCAGAGTTAGAAGTAGATCTTATTTCCTTCTTCTGTACACAAGTTTCCCTAGTTACCGGCCACCTCTCTCTGCTCTCACATGCTGGAGCAGTGTTCAGGATGATGACTCTCTCCTTGCTGTGATTCTTATCTTGAAATACAGGAGCTTGTTTACTATACTTACTGACAAGCTTTAAAGGGGTTGTCTCGCTACAAGGATTGCTTTTTATGTTAAAGATCTTGCAAAAAAAGTCACTTTGCAATATATGTCCATTAACAGTGTCCTACCTATTCCTACATATCGCCTCTTGTATGGGCTGCATCAGCTCCTCAGGTCGCTATAGCTACAGATGTGTTTAATCTCTCCTGATAGGCTACCAGTGCTGATCGCTATAGCTAGAGACCTGTTTGATGTATCCTGATAGGCTGCCAGCACTGGTTGCTATAGCTACAGACCTAACTTCTTCTGCAGCCTAGTAGAAGCCAGTAAACAAGCCCCCGCATTAAAAATGAAACCAAGAAAATAGGACAAATCAATGTAGTGAGACAACCCCTTTTAACCCTTTAGATCTCTGTAGCCTTGTGCATTACACTTTAAAGACCTCCAATAGTTGTGTCACTATATCAGGATCAGCTAGGAGTAGCAGAGCGGATATGCCAATCACTGCTATAGAATCACCCACAGCCTAACAGTGTCACTGTATCAGGATCAGCTAGTAGTAGCAGAGCTGACATGCCAATCACTGCTATAGAATCACCCACAGGCTAACAGTGTCACTGTATCAGTATCAGCTAGTAGTAGCAGAGCTGATATGCTAATCACTGCTATAGAAACACCCACAGCCTAACCAGGAACTGTGAGACTGTAGCTGTCTGTAAAACAGCATGGTGAGACAACCCTTTAACAATATACTGTTACTAGTGTGATGGGATCATCTGCAGTCTAAGGGAACTGTGAGCAAGTGATCAATTTTCCGACAGTACCCTCAAAGGAGATATGAGTACTACACAGAGCCCTTTGAAGTCAGTGGGCTGTCCTTGTAAAGCTGCCCATACACCTTCAATTGCTATCCACCAAACAGTTGTGTGGCTCATAGCTGTTCCTTTCCCCACATACAGATGACCACTCTGCTCGATGTTTTGTAGAACAAACTTACTGACTCTGCTTTTTCTGTTTCAGAGAATTCATGATTTCACTTTGGAAACCGATTCAAATGGTAACCCCATTATGGAAGATGGGAGGGGCAGATGTCCTTTTGATCCAGAATACAAGTCTTCCGCCATAATGGTTGGTAAGTACATCCTTGTAGTAGTTTGAGTGTCCCATGATTTGCATTTCCCTCTCAATGGTGGATTTTTTTTTCTATGTCTCTGATTTTATAAACACTACTTATTCAACTCTTCTGTCTCTTTGCCAGATGGGGACATGTATGGAGGCACTGTCAGTACCTTCCAAGGGAATGAACCCATTATATACAAGAGTGAAGACAGCAAAATTACTCTGAAAACTGAAACCTCCTTGAACTGGCTCCAAGGTTGACCTTTGATTTACTTCTTTGATAAGACTGTGTTCAGACATAACATGGCTTTTGAGAGGGATCAGGGACCACTTTTGATGTATGCAGAACCTTCATGAATTACAAATATTTGCCTATTAGGTTGATATAAACTTTACTTTAGCTTCAGTAGCTGGTACTGTTTTCTTAAAGGGGATGTGTCATGAAAAAATGACTTATTGTTTAATTCACGTTTTTATGTTAAACAATTTTTTTAGGAATTTTTGGTTATTTTTTTTTTTATTTTCCATATCCTCACAAAACAATAAATCAATCTGCTCAGCTCTTTCTGCTCTACAACATTCAGATTAGATTGCATGGTTAGTGTGATAGGTTCCTTTTAAAATCATTCCTCTGCTCATAAACCCAGAAAATCCAAGCCTATCATTTTAGTATATAAAAGAAGGAAATGGTGTAATTTGGACTAAACAACAATGGAGGCATATTTGGAGATCATGCGGGATGAGTACTTTGTACTATGCAAATAAGAGCATAGCAGGAGTACTAATCAGACTGGCATGTGTGCTTGTGTTGACACTGTGATTAACTGTGCACAGGACCTGCTATTAAAATCATTATCCAATGCTTTGTCACTGCAGATCCTACTTTTGTTGGCTCAGCTCATATTCCAGAGAACCTCCCCAAAGGAAACGCTGTAGGGGACGATGATAAGATTTATTTCTTCTTTACTGAGACGGGAAAAGAGTTTGATTTTTTTGAGAACCCTTTTGTGTCTCGGATTGCACGAGTATGTAAGGTGAGTATAATAAAAAAATAAAAATTTATATATCATGTCTCAGATTGTGAATAAATCCCGTTAATAATTGGTGAAACTAAATACAAAGACCCTGTTATGTTTGACCGCGATGTTGACTTGAAAAGACAAAGGGGGCGCGTCCTCCGTTTTGGAGAAAAAAAGGTTCAATCTTCAGAAGCGACCAGCTTTATTTACCATAAGAAGTGTGAATTGTTGGAATAGCCGCCCCCCAGGAGCTGGTCACAGCAGGAACAGTTTATGGTTTCAAGAAAGAACAGTAAAAAAGGGGGAGTATTTAGAGGGAGGTTACTCTTAAAACTCCTATAATTATACATGAAAAAGTCTCATAAATGAAGCAACAAAAAATCATGTATATAAAACTTAACCTTTAACATTATACATAAAAGAGAACAAGAAACCGTGTTTTACAAATCCTAGCACCTCAACAATAAAACCCGGTGCCAAGAAAAATAGGTCAAAGGGGATTCTAATGGGCCAAAACCTGTGGGAACAATACCTACGTACACCATACTTGGCCTAGTTGACTCTAAGGCCTAACCACAGGGTAGTGGCCCCAACAAGTCTCGTCCCCGTCTTGAACCTATCCCTTCCACACACTGACCCTGTTTACATTAAATTTCCCAACATGTTTCAACGTCCCACTTACATCTCATAATGGGCAGATATTGGAAGAATCAAGCATACATTGGAAAAAATTGTTCCACACTATACTCAAGAGGACCAAAAAAAGTGTTCGTATCACAATATTAATCTTACAAAGAAACATGAATTGAAGGTCTGGTCTCCACACAATATAATATATTTAAAAGAAAGGGATGCCAAATACATCCAAAGCAGGTATAATACTTCAGGTATAATATATTTTATAGAAGGAGTATTGTAGCATATACCCGGATATCCGAGTATATTACAATATCAATGTAGCAATATCATAAATGTTTATTTCACATAGACATGTATTTCACATGAACATTTATAAAACTGTGTGTTGCTCAATGGACACTATGAGTAAGAGCGTTTTCAGCTCGAAACGCGTCAGATGGTATGGAGAACCCTGAATTCTTTTTAACGTAACATGGATTAAAGAATATGTTTTTAATTATCTTTTGGTGCTGGAGGTTTTGAATCTTTTTTGGACCTCTTATATACCTGTAATAGCCCTATGAAAGCTCTCTGCAGCTTAATGGTATATTGGTCCAAATTCAGACATCCACACACTAGTAATAATGTAACCAAGCTGTATGATAAGCATCAAAGTTAATAATATATGGCTAAGCCCAAGGCTAAGCCCAAGGTAATGCATGCAGCAGACACCAGCTCCGTTACAACCAGCTGACCGTCACTCCTGGTTTCCCCTCTCCACAATTATGGCATTTAAGTAAGGCCCTTTGTTCTCCAGATGAAAAGCTGTCCATCTTAATGGAGACCTTTACATTAGGCCTTGTCTCCACCTATTTAGGATACATGAGCCAAATCTTGTTTGCCATCCCTTAACCCTTTTTGAGGAGAAGTCTGGCATTCTCCCAAGGATGGGTTCACCCCTCTGTTGCTAATGTAGTGTCTGTAGGAATGAAGCTTGGGACAACGTAAACTGTTGATCCCAATTTCATAGACTCCTTAGCAGCCACAGAGCCTACATCTATGGCATTTAGCCCTTCGTATATGCAGTGTTTGTCATATCAGACCTTACTGTCTTCTAAAGAGATACTGTCGTCACAAGATTTCCATTTGGGACATTCACGACCCCACTCTGTATCATGGGACTGCCACACTAGACAGGGAGCAGAAAAAGTGTGATGGGAATACGCCTTAAATTAATGGAATCTCTCATAACTAACATTTACCTAACTATTCCAATCTTCTTGTCTCCTAGGGTGACCTCGGTGGTGAGCGTGTCCTACAGAAGAAGTGGACCACGTTCCTGAAGGCCCAGCTTCTCTGTACTCGCCCAGAAGATGGTTTCCCCTTTAACGTTTTGAAGGACATGTTTGTACTCACTCCAGGAGGGGGACATTGGACGGATACCGTATTCTATGGGGTCTTCACTTCACAGTGGTAAGCAGCCAGTTATTAGTATTCACTCCATGTGTGAATGTGAGGAACACCCAAGATTTTTGGCTTTCCTTTTCTTAGTCCCATGCTGCGACCTAGCTGTGAACACTGTTTTTATCGTTCATTACTGACTTGTATGGTGAACTACATTTCAGCCTTTTCTTTGTTTCATAATGACCACTTTGTCCTACTTCTCAGTTCCCCAAGCTTGTTTATGTGACCACAGAAAGGGCATGGATTTTCCAGGATCATTTCTGATCACCATAATTAAAAACACGTGGAGTGTATATGAGTTCTTTTCTAATGTAAATGTGGAAGCAGTAAATGCTTTGGGCCCATATGGGAACTTCTATTATGGACATGTATTTTCTCTCCAGGAACAAGGGAGGTGTCGGAAGTTCAGCTGTATGTGCCTTCTCAATGAATGATGTGCAGAGGGCTTTCAATGGCCTCTACAAGGAAGTAAACCGGGAGTCTCAGCAATGGAGTACATACACCCATTCTGTACCAGAGCCACGACCTGGAGCGGTAAGTATTAGACGTGCTTTAATGTATTTGTCACAGGACTGAGCCAGGGCTTTTTTCCGAGGAAAAATATAATTTTTCATCCTATTAGTTTAGCACAACTGAAATCTTTTGTTATTGCACTAGCAGAAATTTGTTAAAGCCAGATTCCAGTATGTACCTGGCTAATATTATAGATGTCTTCACAGCATGTTCTAGAAAGCCATGTATGGAGATTTAATTGTGTAGTGGAAAAGCAAGCAATTACACATGATCAGACGTTCTGTTTTATTGCTACAAGTTCCAGGAGTGCTTGACATTCTATTGGATAACGGGTCAACACTGCCATCTAGAGCACAATCTGAATACACGATAGCAGAACTTGTCACGCAGGTTTATGTAGTTTTATTTATGCTTATTAATAATTTATCTCCCAGTTTTTCTAGAACACCAATTTATTTCTTAGTGCACTCAGGTTGCATGATCCTGACAAACTCCTTATGACCAATTTCTTTAAATTTGTATTTTCCGTAACTCACCAGAATTTGTATCTGACAGCAGCTTGAGACACCTACAAAAACTCTTCAGTGTATATTAGTAAAATATGTATGTACTTTTAATTAAATCACATTAAAATACAATTAAAACCCAAAGGATAAAATACATTTTTTCCTAGTAGCATCCACATATAAATTGAATATATGGAAATATCACAGATTGTCTAATAAGGAGCGTTTAAGCATAATCTGGACTCGTAGAAGGTGCTCAAAGCTGCACACACAAAACACAAATAATGCAATCTATATACATAGAACTTAATAACATAGAAAGGAAACAAGAAATTCAGACCATAACATGTACACCCCAATACACATTTCACCCAGTGCTTCATCTAGATGCATGCATTATACACCTACAAAAACACTTACACAGTATATCAGCAACAAGTATGTATCATTTTTATAAAATCTCATTACAATACAAATAAAACACAAATGATAAAATACATATTCCATTTAGTAGCACATAGAAAGTATGTATATAGATATAGCAGAAAGTGCCAAATTAGGAGCATTTGGTCATATTATAACCCCACATGCAGTGCTCAAAACTGCCCTCATGAAAAAAAGAATGCAATCCCATATATAAAGGACATATAAACAAATAAAAGCAACAAGGGATATAGCTCAGAATATGTACAACCTAATGCGCATTTTACCCAACACTTTATTTGGAGGAATCAAATAATCAATGTAAAAATATATTTTCATCATAGAATAATAATAGATTAATCTGGCTCCTTTTTGTCAGACTTTAAGTTGGAATTTTAAATATCGGATGTATATGTCTAGATTGTACTTATTCAGGCTATAACAGGAGGACTCATGATAACTTCAAATAAAAAAATGTTTAAAAATTAATTCTTCATGAAAGTTATAAAATTACATAAAAACATGGAAATGGTAACTTATTCATAATGTTCCAGTCTTGTATATTGGGCCTCTGCCAATGTGTGGGGTCTGATATAAGTATACACCCACACCAAAACTATTTTCCAAAAATTCTGTAACTTTTATTGATTATACATACAAAATGTATTGATAAGTCACTAATAAAGATGAAGCGACTCAATATACTTGAACGTTTTCGGTCAATTCAAAGACCTTTCTCAAAAAAGTCGCTCTATGGTGAGGATAGCTGAATGTATATCACACAAAACGAATGTAGTATGTATCACCTGTCAGCAAAAAGATAGGATTTAACTACCGGCCGAAGCTTGGGAATGTGCAGGAATGTGTGATATACATACAGCTATCCTCACCATAGAGCGACTTTTTTTTTGAGAAACGTTCAAGTATATTGAGTCACCTCATCTTTATTAGTGATTTATCACCACATTTTGTATATATAAACAATAAAAGTTACAGAATTTTTGGAACACAAAAATGCGGGTGTATACTTATATCGGACTTTAATGGATTGAAATATCCTATATACCCAGCACTTTTAAGAATTTTTTTTATTTTCTGGAGCAACATAGAATATTTAATGTGTGGGGTCTGTCATCCTCAGTGGCTTTATTCAGTCCACCATGTTGCTTGCATGTGTCATGGTTCCTTCTCACCATGTCATGTACATGTTCCACCCCCTTATCTGTTTCTTGTCTGTCTTATACAGTAAGGAATGGACGTATCTAACATTTTGTTTGTTGTCCTAAACCGATATATAGTTACATACCAAAATATCCTTTTCCCCAATTCTAACCAGTTCCAATCCCCATCTGCAAGATGTGTAGTTCACCATACATTTTGATTCATATTGTGACATATTAAACATATGTAACACATTGTAAACCTACAAAAACACAATATATCAGTAAGAAAAAATATAATTTGTATTAAATTCTATTAAGATACATATAAAATGCTAATTATTAAATACATATGCAACAAAGTAGCACTTAAAGAAGAAAGTAGGTATGTGGAAATATGATAACATGCCCAATAGGGAGCATTTAAGCATAACATGGACCCATATAAGGTATGTGGGTCCAAAGCTGCCCACATAAAAAACATATACATAGGACATACTGTGTAATCATATTAAGGCAACAAGACATACAGACCATAACACGTACACCCAAGCCCAAAGCTTTGTTTGGGGGAATCAAACGTGCATTTTCAAGACATTCACTTACAAATGCAAAGTGAATATGTTAGAGCACATTAAAAGATATGTTCTGCACTAGTATGAATCATTTTGTCTATTAGTTTGCAGAGCTATATGGTTTGGTGAACACTCTTTCTTTCGGACTATACCATTTATGCAAAATGCTTTTCTTTATTCCATTAGTGCATTACTAATAAAGCAAGGAACATGAAAATCAATTCTTCCCTACAAATGCCTGACAGAGTATTGAACTTCATCAAAGACCATTTCCTTATGGACAGTCCTGTGCGAAGCCAGCCTCTGCTACTACAGACACGGATGCTCTACCAGCAGATCAGTGTGCAGAGGGTCAAGGGGTTGAAGAACACCTATGATGTCCTGTTTCTGGGGACAGGTAATGGCTTGTACAGTGCTCAGCCTGCACCCAGGAGACCAATGTATCCACAGCTGTTAGGGCTTGTCCCCACGGCAAAGGTTTTCAGACGGTTTTACAGATGGTTTTCGGATTTGAAAACGGTCTGTAAAGAGACTGTCAACCTTTTACATTGATTCACTGCGCGGATTTTCCGCCGGATGGTTTGTGACACTACTGTTGTAACGAAAAACTTAGAACATGTTCATTCTTCCACCCGATTTTCGGGCAGAACATGAAAATGTGGATGTGAAGGGGAACAGCTTGAATCCACAAAATGTGGAAAAAGCCGTCCCCCTACGTGCCAAAAAGAGACAAAATACCGGTCCGAGAATCCGAGTGGTATTTTGTCAGTGCTGTGGGAACACACCCTTACAGGAGTATCAGTGTTAACAATGCTTTCCATTCCACAGATGATGGGCGGCTGCACAAGGCTGTCAGCGTAAATAAGAAAGTCCACGTTATTGAGGAGATAAAACTGTTTCCAAGTGCAGATCCAGTGCAGGAGCTACTGATTGATCACAGCAAGGTAAGAATGACACCCGACATTGCATTAGGCTACAAAAATACAGCTTTGTACAGTGGATTCACATTATTTACATAGTAACATAGAAAATAAGGTTGGTCTATCAAATCCAACCTAAAACCCTGCAGTGCTAATCCAGAGGACGTAAAAGCCTCTATGAGGTGGATGCCAATTGTTCCATAGAAGAGGAAAAATTCCTGCCCGACTCCTGTCATAAATCCGGAACCTGCTCCCCATAACCTGCTTTATGGTTTTTAAGAAAGGCCTCTAATCCCTTTTTTAACCTGCTAAATGACTTCACCATCACAACATAGTCCCCAGTGCTGCATATGGAATGTATTAATCCACATCACATTGACACGGTCCATGCCATGGTACCCGTTGTGGACCGCGGACATGGCTGTGTATCTTCTGTGTTTGTCCCGTCTCTGCCATGTCCCTTGTTTGTTGTGCTCACCTGTCCGTGCTCCTGCTTCCTGCTCCTGTCTGAATCTGCACATGCTCCCTAGGAAGCTCCCGCGCTCGCTGGTCTGGAGTTAAAGGGACAGTGTTCCAATTTCCTGCCCAATGACCTGTCACCTCCAGTCATATAGGGAACTTCCTGCCTCTGTTCCTGGTCAGTTCATGATTGTCCACCTGAGCTCCTGAACACTGCTTCCTGGTGTTACCTATTGTTATGTCTGTCTGTTCCTGTGTACGTTTAACCCTGCTGTATCCTGCAATCTTGCCTGTCTGTCTATATCCGGGTTCCTGGGTTCTGTTGTTATCTGCTGTCCTGATACCTGTTTATTCTGCTTTTTGTTCCTGCCATCTTGTCTGTCAACTACCTGCCTGGGATCAGCTTCCAGTCTTCAGTTAACCCTGCTGAGTCCAGGTTACGTTTCCTGTACCTCTGTTCTGCTGTACTCTGCCGTTGTACCTGCTTGTACCTGCCTGAACTCTGTCACCTGCACTTCGACTGCCTCCGCGAGTAGCCACGTCAGGGGTAGCGACCTGGGGGTTCCCCACAACAAAGTCCATTCCAGCCTTGCGGCAGGCCCGTTAGACTCCGCTCCCGGGCTTGGTCCGCTATACCCCCATCAATGCTTGTGGTGGCCCAGAGGATCCACACCAAGCACCCAGCGTCCATGGTGTCAGTGCATACTGGTCGTTAAAGACATATCCTTACAATCTGATTTCCTAACACACAAGAACCTACAAACTACAGCATATAAATATGTTACTCTAGCTGGATAGAAACCCTGGGCCTCAGTGCTGCGGGACAATAGTGCTAACCACTAGGCCACCATGCTTCGTGTTAAGCAGAGTACAGGTATCGAGCTATTGATTGATTTTCCTTTTCTCCTAGAACCACTTTACACAAATTCACCTTTCTTTGAAGGACAATTACTTTTCGGTTTGTTTTAAAGTACAAGCTAGATGTCTCTCATGCCAATTACAACTGGTTACTGATTAACACATTGTGTAGACATTTTCTGTAGAAATCAATATCTGACTCTTATTAGGCAACAAGACGATATATGTTGACTGCTAACAACTTGGTTCTCCATTTGTAGCCTTGGAAACTCCTATGTTATTCTGTCTTTTATAGAACGTGGTCTACGCCTCGTCTCGCTCCATGGTCGTTCAAATTCCTGTCTCAAACTGCAGTATGTATACAAGCTGTGGGGAATGCATCCTTTCACGTGATCCCTACTGTGCATGGAGCAAGAGGGGCTGTCGCAGTGTCCACCACCATTCACATGATCCAAACGCTCAGTGAGTGGTCCCTATTATGTCTTGTTTCAGCAGCGATGACTAGACATGAAGATTATATTTACTTATGGTTCTCTTCTTATTCAAGGCACTGGCTCCAAGACATCGAAAATGCAGATACTGAAAAACTTTGCCAGCAGACCAATAGCTCAGGGCCTTCAGGACGGGGTCATGCACCAAATAGTAAGTGACTGAATAATTAAATTCATTGGGTGACATGTATGAATGAGGCTGCACCTTTTGTTTTGGAATGCTTTAAACCAAACTGTCACCCTGTTCTATAGATGTATGACCTGTTGTACACCAGACACACCACTTTTGAATATGCCTATGAGGCGTGTGTGTGTGGGGATTGAATGTAGCTCTAGAATCGTATGATGCACAAAAAAGGCGCCAAAGTTTGGCACAAAACTGTTGTACAAATATATACTAGTTTCAAAGTGACAAGGCTGAGACTTCTTTTGGCATAGAGCAGGAAACATTAATTCCATTTGAAACCTATGAAGCTCTACGGAACTCCATGCCCAAGAGAATTAAGGCAGTGCTGGAAAATAATGGCGGCCACACCAAACATTGACACTGTGCATAATTTGTCCATTTTCACTTAGGGGTGTACTCACTTTTGTTGTCGGCAGTTTAGACGGCTGACGGCTGTGTGTTATTTTGAGGGCACACCAAATTTACACTGTTAGACCATGTTCACACGACTTATTTTGGGACATAGTTCAGCCCGTAATTCGTGCCGTACTGCGCGAAATACGCCGCAAATCCGTCCCAGCCATTACGGTAATCCACAGTTCTCATAGAGAACTACGGATTCCGTCTCTTCTCCCCGCTCGCGAAATACGGCGAGCGGGAAGAAAGTGACATGCACATTATCCCGGCGGGATACGCGCCGTGGATAATGGTTGTCTATGGGACTGTTGAGCAGCCGCCCCTTCCCCCCCCCCCCCCCCGCCCCCACTACACGGCAGCCGGCGTATTGCGGGCAAAATCCGTCCCTGCAATTACGCCGGCAGTGAGCCGTGTGAACATAGCCTTATACAAGCTGTACTTATTTACATTGTATCAGTCTCAAATCTTCAGTGTTGTCCCAGATATATATCTTCGATAGATACACTAGGTAAATGGACCAATTAAAAGTATACTGTAAATACAGACAGAAAAGAGCAGCACTTTAAAGGAGGTCAGTCCTAGATGCCAGCAAAAAAAGATTCAGGTTACGATCTATAGCTTCAAAAGAAAAAGGAAAATTTGTAGCCCACCCAAAAGTCAGTGGAGAAAAACGTTTCTTTGTTCCATCATGTCACTATAAAGTTTCTGTCAAAACATTACATAATGACATTATGGAATAAAGAAACATTTTTCACCACTAACCATTTGGAGTGCTACAGTTTCCTTTTCCTAGATGCCATGGATCCTGTAGTTAGGTAATAAAGATACACATACTGATAAATAGCATGGATGGAGGATAAAGATACCGGGCGACATGTCAGAAAAGAGGCACCGCCATGCCAGTTTTAAGGCGCATTAAATGAGTGTGCCCAAATGAACCTGTCATACATCTGGCGTGTGGTATACCTTGCATAGCATAACATATCTTGGGCACATTACTTAGGCACACAGCATATGTTAGGCGCAAAATACACCAAAAAAAGGACCAGCTGAAATCTGACATGCTGCCCACCGTGTATAGAAAAATAGATGGATGCCATCGATAAATAAATATTTTATATAAAAGATATTTCAGATATATAAGGTACTACATATTTAGAGACTATAGACACCATCGATTGGTAGATACTATAGATAGATAGCTTTCCAGTGCTTCCCCCACACTCTGGAACTCACTGCCCCAACACATCAGACTCTCCCCCACTCTCACTAGCCTCAAAAGCAACCTGAAAACCCATCTCTTCAGGATTGCCTATAACCAACATTAACCCCATTGCTGCTACGCCACTCCACAAACATGTCTGCCCTCGCCTTCTGTCTCTTCCCATCTTCCTTGTAGACAGCCCTCACGGGCAGGGACCTCTCTCCTTCTGTACTAAGTTATTTATTAATTTGTCTCCCTTTTAGTTATTTGACCTATGTTATGTATGTAACCCGAATGTACAGCGCCCTGGAACCAAGGACGCTCTAAAATAAATAATAATAATAGCTAGATATATACATGCCTGGATGGATGAACAGATAGATACCGCAGATAGGTATGAGAGAAATAAATATGAGGTAGATACTGTAGAAATCTAATATAGATAGATAAATACAGAGTGAGAGAGTAATAGACATACAGATACTGTAGATATTAAATTAAGCAAAATTGGTTATTAATTCCTTTTATTGATGTTTTATTAACAGAAGAGCCTGAATGCAAGAAGATTGTGCTGAAACCCAATAATGCTACTACTTTGCCATGCAACTTACTATCCAACCTAGCATCTCGACAGTGGCTACACAATAAGAAAGCTATTGATGCCTCATATTTTGTATTAGAAACTGGAGACCTCATCCTTGTAAATAGTCCTGAAAGGCTGGGAACATATGAATGCTGGTCAGTAGAAAAGGATTTTGAAAAGATGATGGTTAAGTACTGCGTGGAAACAGACGGCATCCTAAAAACAACCACTCAAAAGGCTCAAACAGAAGTGATCTTTCACCAAGTTAGTGCCATTGACAAGGTTGTCAACACCTCAAAGTTTCTTTCCTCATCCTCGGGGAGTAACTCTGCCCAGCTATTAGGAAAGTCTTACTGGAATGAGTTCTTAATAATGAGTATACTTTTTGCGGTGGTTGTGGTCATTTTGACTTTGTGCATTTTGTATAAACATCGCAGTGGAATGAAATCAATTCTGAAGCCTGTAGAAAGTTCGGACAAGAAGCCACGTAAAAATGCCGAAAGTGTGCCTCTAAATGGGAGCAGTGCTCCTATCCCACAAGCTGACCATAAAGGTTATCAGACTCTAAATGACAACTATATAATCAGCACTCCTGTTCATGACCCTTTGGTTGCTAGTAAAATTACATCCGAATCCGAGAAAAGACCCCTGAATGTCAAGGATACTCTTGTGGAGGTAACTGCGACGTGCCCAAGACCAAGAGTACGGCTAGGCTCAGAAATAAGAGATTCTGTGGTATGAGAGACAAAACTTAAGACATTCCTGTACCCACAAACCACTATGGGACCACGAGCAATTGTTCTGCAAGGCTTTGTGATCCACAAGTATTCTACGTGTGTGCATGCAACTTAATGATGATGGTCAAAACTTGATTGTCAATCCAGGCTACCTATACATGGATAGCTTCTGTGTGCAGAGAGTATACAAGTGTACATTGTGGAAAGATAGCACATCATCTTCTGTTACAATCATCATCATTGTTCCTAGACACAGAAGGACAATTGTGTTTGGAAGCATGTGCACACTTGGCCTCAAAGTAGCACATTTTCATTTCAACACTCATCTGATAAGCCGTGTGCAAGGACCATCTTTTGAGCAGTTTGCACACGGTTAGTAGACAGTTGGGATACTAGTGTTATTCCTCCACTATGGCTGGTCTTCTGTATCGGTTATGGAGAAAGGAGAAAACTAAATGTCACTGTAGGTTCCTAAAGCCTCCCCGATGTTAGAAGATCATCAAGAATGTTGTACCTGTGAACATTTTGTAGATCACTGAGCGTCCGGACTTCATAATTCTGAATAATAAATGGACATGGCGTCAGTGTTGACAAGTTTAACTTCTATGAAAAGCACAATAAGAATTTGGCACTAGCCACGAAAAGGGCGTTCACAATATAGTCAGGTATATTGCCAACTGGTAGCAATATTCTACTGCCCATCAGAAATGTAAGACACCCTTCTGTCAGACAAAGGAGTTGTCAGATATATGCCACGTCGTCCAAGCAGCCATCTTCATGAACACTTGTTGCACCTACTGCTGTTGATCACCCATATCCGAAAACTTTTTAGAAAACATCTATTAATGTTATTTGTGTTTTTTGTTATGTTTTGTCATTACCTTTTTGCTTTGTTAACATAATGTGAAACCAGGAACTGGTGTTATGGCACCAACAACCAGCTATAATCTGCCTAAAGTATAAAAGGTACATACACAGATTCTTTAATTTATCAATCTTTTTGAAACTGCATCACAGATTTTTCCTGGGGGACAGTGGTGTAAATACTGTATATTTGTCATGTTTTTTTTTATTTGCATATGTTTTTCGGGAATGTGTGCGTATGGGATGTGTTCTGTTAATATCGACTGATTTTACCAGTAGTGTACACCATCGCTCCAAGTGAGGTGTTGAAAGTGCGTTTCATTGTCTGTAAAATGGAAGAACCTCTCCGTCACCCTTCTTCTAGTGCCTTCATAATGCGGGACTTTGTTGACCTACATAAAGCCTGAATGGGAATAACATCCTGAGCTCATTTTAGATATTGTGTGTCATTGGTGTAACCCATAAGTTGAAAAAATTTAATGGAAGTAGTAGGCACACTCTTCCTCGACTAATTCAAGATACTGATTGTGGGGTGTCTAAGAGTACAGTAGATGGCAAGCTCACGCTCTACATTCCTAGAGTGCCATAAAAGTCTGCTCTTGCTTTACTGCAGATTAGTCTGAGCAGTGTTTAAATATACCAAAGTAGTTTTAATGCTACTAAAGACTGTATACACTACAAAGTGGTTATCTCTATAGGGTAATCAAGGCAACAGCCTTTTTTATATACAGCTAGAGCATCAAGCTCTCGGTGAGAGTGGTACTAAAGAGTACAGACCTATCCTCACAACGGGCTATAGTATAAAGCACATGTACATCAGCTATAATTAAGCTCCAACTTTTCTACTCGGGTAACAGAACAATAACCTGTAGGCTTTTCTGCCTTAGGACTTTTTGAATTTTAGTCCCCAGTCTTTCTCGAAAAGTAGGTAATGAGCACTGATCAATGTTGATTTGTATAAAACTACTCTGGAACAACAAATGCATCTTTGAATGTACAGTATTGAGTTAGTAGCATTTGATCTAAAGCACATTCAGACATCATTAAACGCCAATAGCTAAGACAAAATGTACTTAATGTTCTACACGCAGACGTTCAGTGACTACCTGTAGTGTACATGCTGATTACCAGATCTACAATGCTGTGAACCAGCTGCTGCTTGACAGGGATATTTACCGGTACTACACTGAATATAGAGGACCACTAGGACTCTGACATAATCTTACCTGTGTTGCAAAAAAAGAGAAACGCGCACCTTATCACATTGCATGCATGGAAACGTCCCATCCGTTGTAAATATAGACTGTATATGCAGCTTTTCTGTGCCAAATGTTTTGTCAGTATGTGGTGTTGGTGAGTCCTATTGTACAGTCTGCTTTCCAATGTTGATTTGCAGTTTACGAACTTTTTTTTATTACAGCACTTTATTTTTAATAAAATGTGGAACATTTATAGTTTCATTTATTTTTTTCCCTGGATTAGAATTATAGCATTGTACTTTCTTGCAATGTCTACTAGGCCTTCTCCACGCCATATTAAAGGGGTTTTCTCACTATGCAGTTTTAAAAAGCACCACAGCCAGCTTCAGACTCACACTTCTTGGTCAGGCTGTGAGCAGGCCTATAGTAGTCTCCTAGCTACTCCTGTTAAGTGACATGACTGCAGGAGATTTATAAAGTGTATTAGACAATGCGCAAAATGGGGGAACTTGAGGCGCTAGTTGTAGAGGAGTTGATTGATGTGGTTGGTATTGCTGAAACATGGCTGGACTCCTCACATGATTAGGTGGTCAACCTTCAAGGTTTTAATCTATTTAGGAAAGACAGAGCGAACAAGAGGGGAGGAGGAGTGTGTTTGTATGTAAGGAGTGATATGAAGGCAAATGTGAAAGAGGAAGTAGAGGGCAAAGTAGCTAAAGATGTGGAAGCATTGTGGGTGGAAATACAAGGGGCGGGGGATTAATGCAGAAAATACTATTTTACACCCCCAAACATCACTGAGGAGATAGAAGAACAGGTCCATAATCAAATGGTGCGGGTAGTACAAGCGGATGCAGTGGTAATAATGGGTGACTTTAATTACCGAGGCATTAACTTGGGTCACGTGTCTGAATCAACTGAAAAGGGAAAGAAGTTCCTCAATCTGTTAGAGGATAATTTTATGGGGCAGTTTGTGGAGGAACCCACTAGAAGTGAGGCTCTGTTGGATCTGGTAATTTCTAACAAAGCAGAACTTGTCGGAGCGGTCACGATTTCTGAAAACCTAGGTAACAGTGACCACAATATAATTCATTTTAGTGTAAACTGGAAAAAAGAAAAAATGAGCGGAAGGGCAAAAACATTCAATTTTAAAAGGGACAATTTTCCTTATTGAGGGACGCAATAAAGGACATTGACTGGGAGCAGTTAATAGCTAATAGTGATGTAGAAGCCAAATGGGAGAGCTTTAAATATACTTAGGGGAAATTTATTGCAAAATATATTCCTATGGGTAACAAGTATAGACGATTAAAACTAAATCCAACATGACTTCTACCTTCTTTTAAGAGGGCAATAAACAATAAAAAAGGGCATTTAAAAAATATAAGTCAGAGGGGTCGAAATTAGCCTTTGTAAATTACAAAGAGCTTAATAAAATCTGTAAAAAAGTAATAAAAGCAGCTAAAATTCCAAATCAAAGGCAGGGGGCCCAGGACAGCAAGACAAACCCCAAGAAATTCTTTAAGCATATAAATGCCAAAAAGCCGAAGTCTGAGCATGTAGGACCCTTAAACCTGTGATGGGGAGCTGGTCACTGGTGACCAAGAGAAGGCAGAGGTACTAAATATTATATACTGACCTGAAGAACCTATCAATGAGAAAGTAGTCTATGGGGGTGGGCCGAGTGCAGATGTAGGTGGTGCCAGTACTGTTAATACATCATCTGCTGTAATTAATTGGCTCACTGTAGAAAAAGTCAAAGTCAAGTTAAATAAACTGAATGTGAACAAGGTTTCAGGCCCTGATGGTATACACCCAAGTATCCAAGAGTTCTTAAAGAGCTCATCTCGATATAACTGTGCCCCGGTATATGAAATTAAGAGATTCTCTGGTGACTGGTATAGTGCCAGGAGACTGGCGCAAGGCAAATGTAGTTCCCATCTTCAAAAAAGACTCCAAGTGTTGCCCATCTGTTCCGGGTAAACCCGCTGGTATTTGTCTTTTTACGTGTAAACAGCCACTAAGGCATGTAAGATATTGTCATGTATTAAAAGAGGCATGGACTCACGGGACAAGGATGTAATTCTACCATTGTATAAAGCATTGGTGCGACCTCACTTAGAATATACTGTTCAGTCCTGGGCCTCAGTTTATAGAAGAGTTGTAATGGAGCTAGAGAGAGTACAAAGACGAGCAACCAAACTTATAAGGGAATGGAGCATCTTAGTTATGAGGAGAGGTTATGTAGAATTGAACTTATTTAGTCTTGAGAAAAGACGGCTTCGGGGGGACATGATTAATTTATATAAATATATAAATGGTCCCTATAAAAAGAATGGGGAAACATTATTTCAAGTAAAATCCCCTCAAAAGACAAGGGAACATTCCCTTTGGCTAGAGAAAAAAGGATTCAATCTCCAGAGGAGAAAAGTGTTCTTCACTGTAAATCTGTGGAATAGCCTGACTGAGGAGCTGGTCACAGCAGGAACAGTAAAGAGTTTCAAGAAAGACTTAGATAACTACCTGAAACGAAAGAATGTTAATGCGTAAGTAGCTATGTAAAATTCTGGTTCCTGACTGGTGGCGGTTCTGTGGTCAGAGATGGGGTCTCCACTAGAACAGATTGGTTCTTGCCTTGTGGGTTTCAGGGCATTCAACAGTGGGGAGGCTGGGCTTAACATCCTTGTCTCCCTCCCTTCAACCACATTTTACCCACCCGTGGTTGAACTTGATGGACACGTGTCTTTTTTCAAATGTACTAACTATGTACCAAGGCTACAGAGCTCTAAATGTTAGGTAAATAAACTCCATTGCTAGAGATAAGACTGCGGGAGTTAATTCACTATGGATGGACTGACTGACGGCAACTTGGAGCAATAAGAGAGAGCAGGGAGAGGTGGTTGGTCACCAGAGAAACTTGTGTGCTCCAAAAGGATATAAAATCTTCTTTATCTCTTGACCAATGCAAAATCAAAGCAACAATGTATTTGGTAATAGTCTTCATTTACCTTTCCCTAGATGTTAAAAGCTAATCAGTGTGGTGAGAAAATCCCTTTAAGGAGATTCTCTCTACAGTAAATCTTTTTTTCAGGAGTCTCAAATCTCGACCCAGCGGAGATGAAAAACATTTTTTAAGGAAATCTTAGGGGATATTTTCCCCTTCTTCAAAAAGACATTCAAGAGGAACAGATCCCAAACATTATGTGCAAGGTGTATAAAGACAAGTGGAATCTATTGACCATATAAGCATGAGAAAAACAAAGTACAACTGCTTTGAATTACATTTTACATATTAAGAAAATAGTACTTAAAGGCGTTGTGTGAGAAACCACAAAAATAAGAACATATAATGGAGGAATACTAGAGATAAGTAGTAAATCTACGTCATAATACAGTGTGTGAACCACTTACAAACACTGTTATGTCATATAGTATCACCATGTTGAATCTCTCTCCTCACTGGGCTAGTGAGCAGAGCTGTAGTTGCTAGGTGCACGGTATGTAAACTTTATTTCCCACAAAAGCCATTTCCTGCCAGCTGAGTTATACATTGTATATACACACTAAATTTATATATGTATAGCAATGTATACACACACATATATATGCACACTTTTATATGAAAGTGTCCTCTCTACACTGCAGAGCCATCCCTTATGCCGCAAGTCTGTCAGGCTGACTACAGCACACATGCTCAGTTATGCTAGTCAGCCTAACCAGTAAGTAAGAGTTTGTCCTACTACTGTATTCTGCATTCCATGACAGATCTCTGCACAGGAAAAAGCCCGGCGGCCATTTTCCTCTGCAATAATGATTATCCCTAAACAAAAAGAGCAGACTTTTCAAATTTAAGGTAGTTGGATTTTTTTTCATTATGTCATTAAGTTTATGTATTTATTTTTCTTCTCTTCCCAGAGAATCTCTCTAATAGGTTTAAAATTAGGTTAATACAACCTCACACTATATTCCACTGTGTCATCATTTACTTAACAAACATGAAGCCAAAAGAGGAAAGTCATATAAGAGAAACTAAGCACACCACATGAATCAAAAACCTAAAGAACCACCTTTAGCAGCAATAACTTGAAGTAGTTGTTTTCTGTGACATAATTTTTTGGGCGGGGGATTTTGGCCCACTCTTCTTTACAGCTTTGCTTTAGTTCATTGAGGTTTGTAGCATTCATTTATACACCACTTTCATAAGCTCCGAGCACAGCATTTCAATAGGGTTAAGGTCTGGACCTTGACTGCCCCATTGCAACATCTTGATTCTTCTTTTCTCAGACATTCTGTTGTTGACTTGTTGGTAAGAGTGGGATTGTTGTTCTGTCGCATGACCTAGTTTCAGACAGGCTTCAGCTGTTGGATAGATGGCCTCATATTTAACTTTAGAATACTTTGGTATCAGGGGCGTAACTAGAGAAGCTAGGGCCCCAAAGCAAACTTTTGGATGGCACCCCCCCCCCCCCTCCCTGACCACAAACATTTACCAGGACATGCTGTTAGATAATGTAGATAATACAAGGAGTGAACACCTCACCATACATAACACCATCATACTGCTACCAAACAAATCCCACTATACCAAGACCAATATTACTAATACCGCTACTACATAAAGACTTGATTATTCTGCCACAACACAAACACAAATTACCACCACATAGTGACTGAATATTATCCCTACATTATTACTGATCAGTACACAAAGACCATATATACTAGTGTACACAGGCTCTGCAGACTGTATATAACCACTGTACAGTGACCATACAGTTGTAGACACCAGTGTACACAGGCTCTGCAGACATATAAGTGATTACAGTGTAGTTACATCATGTGACTCACAGGTGACGTTTCTCGTTGACTTTCCGCTTTTGTTCTGAATCAGTCCAGTCTGCCATGATGACGTCTCCCGACCACTTGTCCCTGGAGATTTAAACACAAATGTCTTAGAATCCTCACTTTTCCAGCACCTGCCCCCCTGGCTATAAGGGTTCCATTTAGGCAGGCAGGGTTTAAATAGGTTATATGGGGCCCCAGATAGGCAGGGTTTAGGTAGCCAATAGAGTGCCCATATAGGTAGGCAGGGTTTAGGTAGCTATAGGGAGCCATACAGGTAGACCGGGGTTAGGTGGGCTATAGAGGCTATATAGGTAGGTAGGCAGGGTTTAGGTAGCTAAAGGGGCCCCATATAAGTAGACAGGCAGGTAAGCTTTAGAGGGCTCTAGGAGCTACATAGGCAGACAGGCTTCACGGGGGCTATAGGGCTATTCAGGAAGTCAGACAGAGAGCTATATAGGCAGGCTGGGGGGCTATGTAGGCAGGCTGGGTGTATATAGACAGGCAGGGGGGCTATGTAGGCAGGCTGGGGGACTATGTAGGCAGACTGGGGGCTGTGTAGGCAGGTTTGGGGGCTATGTAGGCAGGCTGGGGGACTATGCAGGCAGGCAGGGTGGGGGATATAGGTTGGCAGGGTGGGCGGTATATAGGCAGGCAGGGGGGGGCTATATAGACAGGCAGGCTGGGGGGGCTATATATACAGGCAGGCAGGCTGGGCTATATATACAGGCAGGCAGGCTGGGTGGGCTATAAAAAGGCAGGCAGGCAGGGTGGGTGGGCTATATACAGGCAGTTCTGGTGGGTTATATACAGGCAGGCTGGGTGGGCTATATACAGGCAGGCATGCTGGGTGGGCTATATACAGGCAGGCAGGTTGGGTGTTCTATATAGAGCCAGGCAGGCTGGGTGGGCTATATATACAGGCAGGCAGGCTGGGTGGGCTATATACAGGCCAGGCAGGTAAAATAGGAAATAGGTTACTTACCTCGGCCCACGCTCCCCCGATGCGGCGTGCTGCAGCCTCTCTGCTGAGCGCGGGCGGCGCGATCATGTGATGTAATCGCGCCACCCACGTGATCACCGAGAGCCGGCGCCTGCTGTCAGGAACAGTAGCAGAGCGGAGCAGCGGATGCGGTTCACTCTGCTATCTCTGGGCAGCGCTGTCTCTGAACGCTCGGGCCGGAGGGCCCATGCGTTCAGAGGTAGCATGCGGCGGGCCCCGCAGCTCTGCACCCGCTGCAGTGAATTGTTATGTTCACTCCCGGCGGGCCTAGGTGCGGCATTACCGGGGTAGCAGACGTGGTAGCAGCTGCCCCGGGGCGCAGGCCCCCCTAAGCGCCCGGGGCCCGGGGCAGCTGCTACGTCTGCTACCCCTGTAGTTACGCCAGTGTTTTGTATGCAGAGGAGTTCATGGTCGACTAAATGACTGCAGAATGTCCAGATCCTGTGGCCACAGAGAAAGGCCAAATAATCACCCCTACACCACTCAGCTTGACAGTCAGTATGAGGTGTTTGTGCTGATAAGCTGTGCTTTGTTATCACAAGACATGGCACTGTAGATGATGACCAAACATCCTCACTTTGGTCTCCTCTGTCCAAAAGACATGGTTCCTAAGCTCTTCTGGTTTTCTCAGATGCAACTTTGCATACTTAGCAGTGCTAATGTATGGTGCCCCCAGAAAGGAGCACAATAGATGCAGATGTACAGTGTGATTGTAATGCTTTTGGTGGTTTGCTGGGATTTATAGTGCACCAATGAAAAAAAAAAAAACACAGAGACGCAGCAACTTTAGGGTCTTGCCAGGCATTGCTCCCAGCATTAATCTTCAGAATGTCCAGTTACATATATATATCTCAAAATCTTAGATAGGATAACTCTTGAGCTCCAGTACCCAATTAGGCTGGATCCACACAGCATCGGACAACAACCGTCTGAAAGTCGACCGTTTATTTGTCCGATGCACGACCGCGGTTTTTGTCACATTTCTTTTCGTCGGCCGTACAATTGAATGTAAGGGAAACCGACGGAAAGAAACCAGCCGCCGACTGTTTTTACAACATGTTCCTAAAACCGCCAGTGTCAGAAAACTATCCGGGAAAAAAATGACCTGTGTAGACTACAGGTCGTTTTGTTTTTGTTTTGTAAACGCTATAGGCATGCAGAACGATCAGCTTTTCAGTGGTTTTAGATTCCTAAAGCCACCGAAAATACGATAGTTTTTGCATGCTGTGTAGACATAGTCTTAAAGTACAATGTTATCATCATTCACACATTTATATATACTAACATATTTGCAAGATAAATATTAAGATACCTTGCGCATATATAATTAAATATTAGACCACTGGTAGAGTGGTCGCACACTCTACATTGCCATGTTCTTTTTAGAGAGAAGGGGCTTTCTCTTGCCAATTCTTTCCAACAAGCCATACTTGATCTGCCCTTGATCAGCAACACGAGTGCAGCCTATAAGTAAGGTGGTAGTGTGAACTGTTCTTCTGGTCAGTTAAAGCCATTTGACCAATGCAAAGTCCTATCCACTAACCAGAAATGTTGGTGAAATGAAGAGTGGAGGTGTGGGACATAAGGGCATGGACAAAGTGTGAGGTGAGGGTTATTTTTCTCTGTTAAACATATTTAACTTGACTAAATGACATGTAATGTTTTGAGTGTAACCTTCATGATGGTTCAACCTCTTTAATGTGCTGATTGGAGCCTGTGAAGTCTGAGCTGTAGCTCTAGTTGTTTTTTTGGAATTTACCTAAGCATTGCAAGGTCTGACTTTGAGGTGAACTTGCTGAGAGATCCATTCCTGGGAAGCAAGTCAATTGGTTTGAATGTTTTCCACTTGTGAATCATCTATCTCACTGTAAAATTATGAACTTCTGGAAAGGGTCTTTATGCCGTTCACAAATTTATGGGCAGCAATAATTGCTGGTCTAAGATCATTGCTGGTGTCTTTACTACTTTGTATTGTGTTAATATGCACCTAAATGCTCCAGACCAGCAAACTGCCGAACTTCTGCTTTTATAGAGGTGATCACAGTTATTGATGATCAATTAATCAAGGGCATTTGATTAGCAGCACTTGGCTTCTACTTACCCGCCTAATTGCTGTGGAGGCCATAAGGGTGTAATTAATTTTTCACACAAAGCTTTTGCATTTTGGCTTCGTTTTATTATCATATAAATAAGATACAGTTTAATGTGATATCTTGTTGTTCATCTGAGGTTGTATGTTCTTAATTTAAAGATTTTTAAGGACCAGACTTTTTATGGAGTTCAAATCTGTAAAACCAAAGTATTGTGATGAATTCAGTACTTAGCTTTAATCCGTTAATAGCCCACACCCTCACCTCAATACTATGTAATTGAGCTGTGCTGCCTGAACCTTCTGCAACAGTCTAAACTGTCAGTATATCTTAGTATATAAAGATTGCATTTACAGAATTCATGTCTTAACCTGGTCCCGACGTTTGATGCAAGTTTACGCCACTGGTGCCCCCTCAGAAACGCCACTGTTATTCATTCACTCTGCCTTAGCCATTATTAGAGGAGAAATTTGTTTTCTAACCATATACAACATATACAAGAGAGGAATGAGACCCTGGTAGACAACATTATTCACTGGTCTAATAGACCATCAGAATCAAAGTCCTATAAAATCACCTTGGTCTATAACATTTCAATTTATGGGACCCTTAGGGCTTGTCCCCACTGCATGGGTCTTCACCCGGTTTTACAGACGGTTTTCGGTTTTGAAAACCATCTGTAAACAGAGTGTCAACTTTTAAAATGGAAAATCCGTGCAGTGTTTCCGCCGGCGGTCCAAAAAACATTAAGCATGTTCATTCTTCCGCCTGGTTTTCGGACAGAATATGAACATGTCAATGGGGAGGGCTTCTCTTCGCAAACCGTGGAGAAAAGCCATCCCCCTGCGGCCACAAAACAGTGCAAATACCGGTCGGGATTTCCGACCGGTATTTGCACTGTGCCGTATGAACGGCCCCTTAGTGATCACCTGTAAACTGTGTTCAATTTCCCTGCATCACAAATAGACCATTACAATATAGCTATCAAATTCAAAGATTTGCCGGGTAACGTTTGCTAATACATGACTTTCCTTAATTGGAGACTCCACATTATTTTTTGTTTAACTGTATTTTATTTAACAATGAAACAAATAAAAAACAGAACTGATTGAGTCATTACTGACCGGATAACATATATATGTTACATTTCTAATATCAAAGTCATCAAAATGTACCACGAGGAAATGCGTCAATGTAAGCATTTTTAAATTGGTTATAAACATTAACCCCTTAACGACCTTGGGCGTATGAGTATGTCCCAGGGCCGCTAAGGGGCTTTGCAAGGGGATCGCGCCGTGACCCCCCCGCACAGCCGGCGGGTGTTAGCGGCAAATTGCCGCTAGCACCCGGCAGTAACAGCGCCGGCGGGTGGCGCCGCCCGCTGGTGCCGTTTTACCCATCAGACCCCGCTCCAAAGATGGCCGCGGCGTCTGAATGAACGCCGATCGGTGCCGCGCCAATCCGATGACCGGGCATGGTGATGGGGAGCCTTGTGAAGGCTCCCGTCACTTACCCTGGCCGGTTTGCCCCACTTCCGTCCGCAGACAGGAAGTGGGGAAACCGCCATCTTTGTACACCCTAATTCATTGCCTATGCAATGCATTAGGTTGTATTAACAATCGGCCACCTAGTGGTCAAGTATCATAGGTGGCCTCAATGTTACAGTAAAAAAAAAAAAAAAGTATTAAAAGTTAAAATCACCCCCCTTTCGCCATTTTACAAATAAAAAACAAATTAAGAAATTTACACATACTTGGTATCGCCGCGTCAGAAAAAGTCTGATCTATTAAAATATAACATCATTTATCCCGTACACTGAACACCATAGAAGAAAAATTCCAAACGCCAAAATTGCGTTTTTTGGTCATTTTACGTCACTCAAAAAATGGAATAAAAATGATCAAAAAAGTCGCATGCATTCCATACTGATAGCGATAAAAAGTACACTTCAGCCTGCCAAAAAATGCCCCCTCACTGACGTCCGTAGGTGTTAGTACAAAAAAGTTATTGGTCGCACAAAATGGCGCTGTGGTGCAAATTTCAAAAATAGAAAATGTTTGGAATTTTTTTTACGGTACTAAAACATAACGGAAACCCCACATGTTTGGTATTGCCGGATGCGAAACAACCTGTAGAATACAGATAACACATATTTACCGAAGATAGAACGCCGTAAAGGCAAAAGCCTCGCAAACATGGCGAAAATACATTTTGTTTTCACAATTTGCCCCACTTGGAATTTTTTTGCGGTTTCCCAGTATATTCTATAGTATAGTGAATAACACCATTAGAAAGTACATCTTGTCCCACAAATTAAAAGCCCTCATATGTCTATGTAGGTGGAAAAATAAAAAAGTTATGGCTTTCAGAAGGCGAGGAGGGAAAAACGAACGTGTCCCCCCAAAAAAACGCCTGGTCCTTAAGGGGTTAAAGAACAAAACAAAATCCATAAGAAGTGGGACTGGAGAGGAAATTAGGCTTATAGGGAATAAAGCTCATGTCCAATAGTGGAATATATATATGACTTGATTTTGACACATCTCTTAAGGGAATCTTTCACCAATTTATTTTCACTAATTAAAACAAGATACTGATACATATTCTTCTCTTCTTCGCTTTTTTAATTTTTGGATTGTGGATTTTTTATTTCCGTTTTCTGTATATGATTTTGGAGGCGGCCATGTTGCCTGAGCTGCTATTAACAGCATATAGAGAGATGCTTTACGGCAGCTTTGTGAACAGGACCTCTCATTGACCTTTATGAGAGAGTTTTCTAAGCATGTTCTGTGACCTGGGAAGAAATCACTGTGCGGGGAGAGTGGGAGCAATATGAGGGTTATATAGGAGTGGCACAAGAACGAAATGTGTCAAAAGGAATGTATTACCATGTATTGTGGCAGGATGGCTTTAGGAAGTTGCATATTAGATTGTACAGAACAGGGAATGGTCCTTTTTCCTGCTCCTTTTTTTTTTTTTTAGTTGAAAACCTAAATAAGAACTTGTTTGGGAGTGGGCACAAGTTCAACTTCACTCCAGACCTTGAGTTAAAGTGGTTAGCCAGTTCCTAGAACATGAAATAGAGAGCTGCTTGTGCCCAGTGCAAAAAAATATATATATATTCTCACCTCTCTCTGTTCCAGCGCCGCCTCTCCCCGCTCTTCTGCTTACTTTATTCTTCTTCCGAACAGGATATTCCTCCGCAGTCTCTAATTGGATTCAGCGGTCATGTGTCTCTGCTTACTTCAGCATTCTGAGCTGTTCGCTTCCAAACAGTAATGTAGGAGAATGGCACATGAGCTCTGCAGCCAATCAGTGGATGCAGCTGGGACACCCTGTTTGGAGGAAGAAGAGCGTAAGGCTATGTTCACATGGGTGAAATTGGGGCGCATTTTGGCACGTATTTTGCAGCGTACTGCGCTCTAATATGAGCGTAACGCGCCCCAGTCATTACGGTAATCCCCAGTTCTCATAGAGAACTCCTCTCCCTGCTCGTACAATACACCACGAGGGGAGATAAGTGACATGTCATTTATTTGCGGCGTTTACATACTGCAAGTAATGTATGTCTATGGGGTCGGCGGGCTGCCGGCCCCCCCGCATCTCGGGCGGACGCGCAAGCTCCCGAACACCCGGCGTAATTGCGGAGCGTACTGTACACCCTGCAATTAGCCGTGTGAACCTAGCCTAAAACAGAAGACCAGGGAGAGCCAGAGCTGGAACAGGGGTGGGAGGTGAGGATGGAGTAGTATAGTTTTCTGAGGTTTTTTTATTGGACAAAAGCAGCTTACTATTTCATTCTTGTATGAACCAGACAACCCCTCTAACTAGATTTATTAGGTGCAACCTGGTGCAGCTCCTTAATAAAGGTGTGTTCTCTTAAGACATGGCTCTGACTGGCTGTTGCTGGGCTGTAGCTGGCTTGCTCTCAGATTAGAGAACAGGTGATGTTAACTTGTGGAGGAAAGATTCAAAGAACACTGCTATGAATGCTATGGGTTGTGGTGCTGGGCAGAGTCAATGAGAGCAATTACAGAACAGCCTTCCACCCCAACAGGACACACCTGCCGGTCACTCTCACTGTCCCGTTGAGCAGCATAAGCAGGCCTTGCAAAGTAAGACCTACATCTTCTCAAGTCACACTCCATGGACTCGTTTAGTATCGGGCAATTAGCAGCCCAGTGTCCCGGTCCCTGGCAACACCAGCAGACTATCTGGCCACGGGGCCTAGAAACAGAGTCCTTTCTTGGAATTGGCAGTCGTCTACCTTCGCAGTCAGTGTGTGCCTCCCTTCTTGACCTACAGTCTTGCACCCTTAGTAACAGAAACAGTCTTAACAATTGATGGACTTCTCTGGTTCCCTGAGGCATGTAAGTCCTGCAGAAAGTCCTCAGTGGCGGTAAACCACTCCACAACAGACACCAGCTCATCCACGCTTTTGGGATCTGTGTATCCTAGGCAGAGCTGTATCCTCACCGGTAGGTCACATATGAAACGGTCAAACACCACCCGTTTTACAACCTGGACAGATGTTAGCTCCTTTGGCTGCAGCCACTTGCTAGCAATATGGAAGAGGTCGTACATCTGCTACCGCGCGGTTTGTTCGGGTCATACTCCCAGGAGGGCTCAAATGGCCAAGTTAACTCCTAGCCAAGCCAGGATCTCTCCCCAGAGCTTTGCGTACACTTTGGCATCCTGGACGCTTAAATCGAAGAAAGCCTTCTCGGGTTCTTCCATCAGAAAGGGGACCACCAAATCTGCACAGTGCTCTTGGGATAGCTGTTCCCTCTTGGCGATCCTTTTAAAAGGTACCCAGATAGGCTTCCATGTCATCCTCTGCTGTCATTTTTCTGCGTGCACTCTGCACCAGCTGTCGGGGTGCCTCCTACAGGCCCTGAGGCGCCCCTTGTCTCTCTGCCAGTTTGTAATGGTTGCTGCAGGGCCTGGTTCACCTGTTGCTGCTCTTTAGCATTTTTTGGTGAACCTGCGCCAGCAGACGATTGGTTTAACTTTGTGCCTTTATAGCTTCCTTGTGTACCCGTCATCGCGTATTTGCTTCCTGCTATACAGTAAAGGCTTGTTGGAGGTGGAGGTTTGACTGCACCAGCTGCTTTATCAGTTCCTCCATGCTTGCTTGTTATTAGGCCTCTGTCTGTTGGCAATGTCTCTTACAAAGAGTACGGTCTCTTTAAACGGATGCCTGCATCCTCCACCATATGAAAGCACTCGCCTAGCTCTCAGACACCATCTTGGACAGTCCAGGGGATTAATCAGCTTGCGTTAGCGGGATCGCCACTGTTCTGGTCAGTGGTTATGGCACACGGTAAGCACAGCACTCAAACCACACAGCATATTTTAAGACTGACCTTGGCCAGTTTTATTCCTTTGCACAGTTACAAAAGAAATCAAATTAAATCCTTGGCCACCTGGCAGCTAACTTCACAAACAAACCTTCACTAACCTGTGATCTGGACATACCGTCCAGCACCACTAGCCTTCACCAGTCTCCACTGGTTCAGGCTCCTTCAAGCTTCTGGGGTAAGAGCCTCTCCTCAGCTCTTCTGTCACTCCCAACTGCAGGCAGCAAACCACACCCCAGCAATTCCACAGTTTTTGTACAGGGTGTGTCTCTCTTTTAGCACACATCCCTGCTCACACAGAGATAACATTCAGGTTTCTGGCCCTTTAAATTTCACTGCAGTAAGTCCATAGGCACTTTCACATGCACCACTTTGTGCACCAAGACAATTGTACTAAATCTTGCCCGGTTTGTGAAAATTATGCCTGTAGCATCCCCCACCATATTGTAAGGGGGGTCTGCTTGGTGGTCAAGCAGAGTCCCCGGGCATAGACAGACAGACAGCCTTTTCAGAAGAAAGCACGGTACTCTTCCAGAATTTATTAGTCACAGCAGCAGACATGACAGGTGGCAAACAAAATAACTCCTGCTTGTCTGAACACTAACTATACAGTAGCGTTTTCCCTCACTACTAGCTTATAGCCGCAGTCCAAAACGCTGGTTGCTTCTTGGTGTGGCGCCTCAGGCCCAACACTGACTGGTCACGTTAAGACCTGTCCCGGACTAAGCTGTATTCCAACAGCTAAACCAACTATTCAACATGTGCTAACTACATACCACAGGCTCCTACCTCACCAAGACCAGGTTTCTCAGTGACATGCATCTGTCCTCACCATGTTGATGTGAGAACTCATATATATACTTATTTATTTATTGTGATTGGTGTTAAACTACTAGTTTTACTACACTTCAGGGTTTTGGGTGATAGATATATGTTTTATATGAGTTTGCAAATATAAAACAGGATTTTGCCTCTGGTTCCCTTTTATAAGTAAGCTAAAAAAATGCAGAACACAACAGTGCATAGTTAGAAAGTGGTTTTATTAAGTGCAGAGTGAAATGTGCAAATTTAATACAATACGAAGACTGTAAGAAGAGAAGATTTATAGCTGAACTTTCTGGACATCAAAATTTTCAAAATCTTCTTGAATCGAAACGGCTTAAAATAAAGCATGGGCACGCTCCTTTTCTCATAACTACATATACATGCTATATAAATATTTCTAACAGTTTTCCAGCCTAGTGTGTAACGGAATCTTTAGTCATAAAAAATTACAGATTAAGTGACTGGAGTCAATAAGAAAACTAGCAAATGACAGACCATGAAGGCAATTACTGAACTTCCTATAAAAGGTTCACATTTACTGTATAAGAAACGTTTGTGCTCATTTTATTACAGTTTGTAATTTAACTATACAGTATTTATTATATAATAATTAAAAAAACACACAAAAAAAAGCAGTTCCAGGATAAAACAGTAGAAATGTGAGAGAAGTTCAATTTAAACCTATAACTTCTAATTAGATTCTGGGGAATAATTTCTTTATTTGTAGCATATTTTGTCATCTCAGGTTCTCGATCAGTGAGTGGGAGAAGACATAGCCTTGTCTGTGTCCTTAGTTCAGTGGCAATGAGCTGAAGATCTTAGTGGTCTGTGGCAGACTGGTTGCAATGTGTTTGGTTTTACAAAATAATGAGCACTTAAAACTTCAAAAAGTTAAAGAGGACCCGTGACATCTGCTGACAAGTCCATTTTAGTAAATAACAATTCCGGAGCATCTTCTCTTCTAATTGTGTGGTACTGTTTCTCTATTTTTCCTAGAAATTCATTACTGAATCAGTCAGCTGGGCGTTACCATACCAGTTTTCAAAGGGGTGGGTCCCTGCATACACCGACTGTCAGCACGGATTGGACAATATCAGACTGTGCAGGGTTACACCCACAATTGGGAACGCCCAACTGACAGATTCAGCAATACATTTCTGAAAGGAATAGCAACGGAACAGCACAACACAAGTTACAGAATTGTTATATCACAGGTAACATTATTATTTACTAAAATAAACATCAGGAGATAAACAATGTCTTCTACATTGTCAGACAGCCTTCATCTAGCTTGCATACAAATTCCAATCTATCCATAAGTAGGTCTTGACTGCATTCCTGTAATTCCTACTCTATGGCTGCTTGTCCCACAAAGAGCAGAGTGTTTTGGGCTCTGACAATACATATGCGTAGATGAATGTGCAGGTATACTATTAGGGCATGTTCACACAATGGATTTTTCTGTTGGAGAAACCCGTTGCAGATCCAAGGTGATACACTTTGATTTCTGCATGCAGCAAATTTCACTATAGTTTTGAATGCAAATTAGCCCCATTCAATCACTTCCCAACACTAATAAGTAACATGTCACTTATTTTTCCATAATGTGGATTTCAAATGTATGTAAAAATCTGCCATCTGAACAAGGCCTAGGGATATACAGACTAGTGAAGGGGATGGGCTGGTCTTTAAGCATAGAGGACATTGTACCATCAGGCTCCTTTGAGGTAACAACTAACTTTTAAACTTCTAAATAAATAAATGAGGTGGTAAAACAGCCAAAACTTTATTCATTTCATGTAACTTATTACCAATGAATTGTTTATAATAAATCTCTAGTTTGTATAGATGCCATCCGGGAACCTAACTTAATTAAAATCAAATATTTTTCAACAGTAAGTTGTACAGAATCACACAAATAAAAGGAGTCAAAACAATCGCATTCTTAAATCTTAAAAAAAACCAAAAACTTTAAAAATGTACAATATAACAAATTCCAGTTTTCCAGAGAAATTCTATAGTCATAGAATGACTTGTATGTAAAAAGATTGAAAAAACATTTCAAATTGTTAAGAGAAAAGGACACAGTGCATAGATTGTAGAATACATAAAATGTGTCCCTTGTAGAACATTGTGCTAAAAGTTATGTGCAAGAGAGCCTGAGAAGATTAAGGGATCTGAGTCAGAAAGCTGAAAAGTAATATTACATTTATGGCTTTAGGCTGACGTGGAACTCTGAAAGTTCCCGTCTCGATAGATCCTCTGTAGAAATGGTTTATGGTCTATTCTTCTGCAGACACATGGCCAGTGTATAGACATCTTCACAAATAAACGGCCACGGCAATGAAGTGTATACGACCGACAGTAGTTACATACATTATTATCTGTCAGCTTGGCGAATACCGGAGGGATTTCCACACTAGTTCTTAAGACACCGATTGGTTCTTCAAATGGTAATCACAGTTGACAGGTTCATTCCAGGAGTAAAATTGTCGCTCTCTATGCAGGCAGACACCAGCAACGTTCATAGCATAATTTTAAAGGAGCTGACAAGAAAATACAAAAATACTCATTACATATTTCAAATGTAATTGCATTCAAAATTCTCACACTTTGAATTATTAGATTATCTTAAATGTGTTGTCTCACTACAAGGATTGCTTTATATGTTAAAGATCTTGCAAAAACAAGTCACTTTGCAATATATGTCCATTAACAGTGTCTTATTATTCTGAGATTTCCCCTCTTGTATGCGCTGCATTAGCTCCTCAGGTCGCTATAGCTACAGACCTGTTCGGTCTCTCCTGATAGGCTGCCAGCACTGGTTGCTATAGCTACAGACCTGGCTTCTACTGCAGCCTAATAGAAGCCAGTAAACACCCCCTGAATTCAAAATGAAACCAAGAAAACAGGACTGAGGTACAATGAATCGATGTAGTAAGACAACCCCTTTAAGTAGATGTGTGATCATTTCTCATTCTGAAAACCCTTAAGCCCTAGACAGAAAGCCTGTCAGCTTGATGTTGGTGGCCATGAGATTCTCATTTTAGGTCAGTGTAGCTTTCAGACACTAATAGGACACGTAAATCACAGGTAATCTACTCTCCCTCTGTTTACACAACACTGTGTGCAAAGAGAATATTAAAAAAATATAGAAAAAAAATCCCAGTTAAGAAATATAGTTCACTGTTCACAGAGAAATATATGTTAAATGTTTAAAGTGTACCTGTACTTTCAGATACCTTTTAAGGATAAGCGGTTATGTGTGTATAGCAGTAGTACTATTTATAGCCATTATCCGACCAATATTCCTCTCTGCAGGCTTCAACTCTAATTATCTGTTGTCTCTGAGCTAATGAGAGGAAACTATAAGCCACTATGTCTCCATACACTGCTAGATATAGATGAAGCATAAAACTTATTAAAGCATTAAAGGGCTTGCTGACTTATTGGTTTTATTTATAAGCAGGGCTGTGGGGTCGGTGCCAAGAGTAAGAGGAATTGGGTCCCGCCAGTGCAACTGCTCCAGATCTTCAGCCTTATCACATGAGGAGTGTAATTGATGACATGGAGCAGGCAAAGTGTTGCTGCAGGGGAAAAGATTCCGCTCCCATAGCAAACAGATTGACTAGATTTCAGCAAATTTTTTCACCTACTTTCAAAGAAGTAGAAGAGTTAAACCATTCATCAGAACTGACTGTGCCGGAGGCAATTCCTTTATACCCTGAAATTGTTAGAGATGTTGCCCCCTGTGGTCACTGCTTTGCCACCACCCCCAGTTAGTGTAGAGAGGCTGTTCTCTAGCCTGGAAATAATGAGATCAGATTTAAGGTCATCGATGAAGAATCTGATGGAGACGATACTATTTCTCAGAATAAATTCATAAACTCCACAAATATTATTCAGGACGTTTTTGTTGAAAACTCCCCTCCCCCCCCCCCATTTACTCCATCTTTTTTCACACTTACCAATTTTTTTTTTACTTTTTTTTTGTTCTACAGTCTTCGAAATATATTTTACACTGACAAGCAAAAGGGTAACAAGGTTTTGAACTTTTGACTTTCAGGCTCCATATCTCACCATTCACTACAGCTTTGAATGTGACACTCGCACATCATTTTATAGACAATCATCTTGGCTATCTCATACATAACTTTTACCTACAACTATTTAGCATCTGCTTAGTTTTGCAGATTCTGGTCATGTAACTGTATTGTTACTGTTTTGCTCCTGGTAGTGGAACTTTTTTTTTCTTCTTGTATACTACAAATTACAACCTGTTCTTACATTCGCTAATAGCTCAGTGTGTTGTTAGGTTGATTCCCAAGTGAAAGGTCACTGGTTCGAACAGCCATGAAGAAGATTTCCCAAGAAAAGAGAAGTAGCATCATCCAGCTCATTGATCGTGGTCTCTGGGCCAAGAAAATTGCCAAACTGCATCATGTGCAACCACGACAACTGAAAGAATAAGATATGAAGTCTGTCCATCCATTCCAAAGCCAAGAGGTGAACGGACATCCAAGCAAAATATCAGTCAACAAGTCAGCTCATCACAAGGTCTATCAGTTCTAACACAACAGACACGGCAGTGGAGGAGGCTCGTAGGCTTCGTAAGAGTGAGATCACAGATGTCCATGCAAGCACCGGGCAACACACATTACACAGGTCTGTAATCATGGCCTGAAAAAGGTGAAGAAGCCTCGACTTCAATCCCATCATAAGAAGCTCAAGTTTGCAAAAAAGTACGAAACATGGAAGACTGGAAACAGCTGATTTGGAGCGATTAGATGAAAGTCAGTTAACCTAGCTCTGATGGGAGAAAAGGGGTTTGGAAGAATGGGGCGAACGGATTAAGAAATTAAAGAAACTGTCAAGTTTGGTGGAGGAAGCCTGAGGATATGGGGTTGTTTCACAGCCGAAGATGTTGGATACTTGCCCAGCATTGATGGTGACATCAATGCTGAGCTCTATGTGAGGGTCCTACAAGATGAGTTACTTCATACACTCGAGTACTATGGGCATGAAAAGGACGACAGTGTTCCAGCAGGACAACGACCTGAAGCAGACATCAAGGTTGGAGAAGGAATAGTTCAATGACAATGAAGTAGAGTTGCTGTATTGACCTGCACATTCCCCAGACCTCATCCCAATCCAACACTTGTGGGGAGAGTTGAAGAAAAAGCTGTTTTCGTATCCAAGTCCAGTATGCACCAACACTGGGAGCGTGTATTAGATTTTGGTCAAGACGTGCTTGAATCTGATCCAGAACATGCCCAGAAGGATTCAAGCAGTATTGAAAGCCAAAGATGGATTTACCAAATACTAACAAAATAAAAAATTACATTTTGAATTTTAGGAGCAAAACCATAACAATGCAGTTACATGACAAGAATCTGCAGAACTAAACAGATGCTAAATACTTGCAAGTCAAATTTATGTATAAGTTAGGTAAGATGACTGTATATAAAATGATGGTAGTCTCATGTTCGTAGCTGTAGTGGATGGCGAGATATGGAGCCTGAAAGTAACAAATGGTAACAAAATATTGTTACCCTTTTGCTTGTCAGTGTCTGTTCTACCTAAATAGCTTGATTATTGTATCATAAGGTGATCAACAGCCTGATGTTACCATTTTACTACAGTAAAGTTATCATTTAAACATGTGCCACTAATCAGGGAGACAGGGAAATTGAGAAGTCGGAGCTTTGGCTTGCCGACTCCACAGCCCTGTTTATTATGTATATGAAATAGGACATCATACAATTTTGTAACGTATATATATATGAAAATCCTGCTCCTATATATATGTCAACCCCCTAGGCACCAGGCCTGAAGAGGCCTTAATAACCAGCTTAATTTTTTTTTTATTTTTCGACCCCGTGCATTTCAGCGGTCATAACTTTATTTTTTCAATGATACAGTTGCTTTTTTGGGGGGGTGTCGGAGTTTACATAGATATCACTGAATCATTAAAAAATAAATTGTTACAGTGAGCATTTGTTTAAATTATTTTTTTACACCATTGACATTTAACACTAAATAACCTGTTAGATTAATTCTTTAGATTATTACAGTCATGTAGATACCTAATGTGTAGGTTTTTTGTGTAACGTATGTAAAATAATTTTCTAATTACATTTATTTCATTTTTAATCCCACTAGCGATAACTATTGTACCTTTTTTTTTCTAACACTTAGTAATGTAATAGCATACATGAATATGCTTACACATTACTACGTGTCAGTATGACAGACTGCAGTCAGGGCAACGCACCGTATTCCCTGCCAGCAGCCTTGTAATGCAACAGCCCTGAGGCTAGGTCCCCAGAGCTGACTGTATCGATATTTTCCAGGCTCCACCAGGCACTGGGAATCCCTGTTACCCGATGGAGCAGGAGAATCCCATTTAATTATGCCGTGGTCACGGACTGCAGCAATCAAAGGATTATACATTATATATTTTTGTACAGTGATAGTATAAGGTGTTGGTAGTTTAGGTACGGGGTGGGAACGCCCTTATTGGGGCGATTTTCCCATTATTTGATAGGTAGCCATAGATGTAGGATTTAGTTCTGTATTGGTTTAGATAGATTAGGTTTGTCTTTATATTTTATTTGTATTTATTAAAAGCTAAGTTTTATCTGCTTTGTGGTCCCTAGGATTTATGCTATTGGCTTGTGGTTTTGAGATTATACCGAGTGGATCTGATGTTTCCTCCAGTCCTGGCCAGTCACAGAGACTGCTCTAGGAACAGAGCTGTTAACTACAGCTCTGTTGATAGCGCAGTTGTGGTGCTGGGAGCGGCAAACCTGCTCTGTCTGCAGCGACGTCTTTTGGCAAACACAAATCGCACATCGTCAAAAGACAGTGGGCTGTCGCTAAGGGGTTAAACCAATGCAGAAGGACCCATCTAGCAAATGCATATCCCGCATTCCTGTCGACCATAATTGTTCACACAAAGCAACTGTACATGACCCACCACAAGCATCATGTGACCTCCTGGCATACAGTCAGCAGCAGGGTTACAGGACATCTATGGAGTAACTGAATAGGAATAATGGTGGAATAATTATTATTGATATGGTTCTTCCAGCAGCTGCTTCACTGTGTGTAATTACTTGTAGAACTGCTGTCAAAACAGACACTGACAGATGAGAAGATGCTGCTGGAGGTAGTTCTGCTCCTAACTATGCCAATTACTATGGACTGCAATCTGGGCTAAACAATATTTTTTCAGATAGGGTCCTACTGCATTGGCTTAAAGGAGGTATGGGAGCAGAATTTTTAATACATACATATTAGAAAATTGTATGATTTTCTAATATGTACATCATAAATTAACACAATACACAGTGGACATCCCCTTTAAGGAACTTTGTGTCCTTCTCTGCCTCCTTAGTGGGCCCCTAGCACCTGCAACTTCGTCTGCTAGCCTGGTAGTTCTGTCCCTGAGGACTCCCGGCAATGAATGTAGCTAATGTTCACTGCCGATGGGCCCTGTGATAAGTTGCTGCCACTCTCACTCACAAACCCTGAAGATTCCGGACAGAGAGGGCGGGGGAGCTACAGTCCCGCAATTAAAGGGGTTTTGCCACGAAGCGAGTTCCTTACCTCTTATCTGCTCAGGAGAGAATATAAACAAAGCATGCTAAGTTACAGGTGAGAGAGAGAGAGAGGGGAGGGAGCAGAGAGCGAGGAAGCAGGGAGCGTCTCTAAAGCTTACTCAAATAATTACATTACAACCAGTGGGTTCTCTATACAGCAGAAAGCCTCATACACTGCACTTTCTCCCCAGAACCTTCCAAGCTCCTTCCTTTTCCCTGTCATCAGATAAGAAGTGCAAACACGCTCGCAAGGCCAGATCAGCTCCTGTCAGTGTCCTGGTCATGTCTAATGTAAACTTTCAGGACACTAAGGGGGACGGAGCAATGCTGTAGCTCTCAGACTTCACTTTTTGTAAATCACATATATTTAGAAAAGTGATTAAATACCCATTTTGGAGGATCCCAGATCAACATTACATTGTGGCAAAACCCCTTTATCAATTGTCACAGCTCCTGCTCAATACGGGGCCCTTCTCCTCCCCCCCCAAAAAGTGCTTACTGCTCTTCTGCTCACTGTCCCAGGTGCAAGAGGCACAGAAGGGGAAGGAGGGTGAGGCATACAACTACAGGCAGCCAGCAATGAACTGTCACTATGCTGCTGCAGACTGCCCAGTGACTGTACCAGGGGTAGGGGTTAATGTGGGGGAGAAGTGCAGTTATTATAACTGTATTATGAGCTGCAGAAGGGGGGGGGGGGCGGGTTGCTGGAGAGAGGTGGCAGCCTCTGTGCACATAAATGTTCATTGGCGGAGGGAGGGGGGCCATCCAAAAATTTGCTATGGGGCCCGGGCTTCTCTAGTTACTTAATTCACACTACTGCCATGGTTTCGGTTATAATACAAAGCATGACAGCAATGTTGGATTCATCAAACAAACAACTTCAATGGCGTCTGAGGGACCACAATAATTGGACCCATTGGGTATCATTGTGTGCTCTGTAATTTGGAAAGGAAGAATAGTGCAGTGTACTACTCGTCATCAAATCTGACAAAACTACTCACCAAGCCTCCAAAAGAAGCCTCAAAATGGTAGTGTAAACTGAGCCCCAACTCCTCCCTCTCCAACCTCAGACATATGTGGGCAGCTTGTAGCCTAATCTCTTAGTAAACTTATAGCCTGTCTCTTTTAAAACAATGAATAATGAGTTTAGGGGAAAGAGAAAAATTTGATAACTAGAAAAGATATATTACAAAAAGCATCTTATAATTGTTGTTACTATTGATTTATGCAAAGTTTGTTGAAGTATCAGCAACCATTTAACTCCCAAGCCCATCAACCCGATACTTTTAAACTGCTACTGTATACCTTTCACTTGAGATTGACTCCATTTCGAATAGGGAATCTAAACATTGCCCTTTAAAGCGGAACTAGAGAGCCCATTTGCATCTACAACCTCAATTCCAAAAAAGTTGGGACACTAAACAAATTGTGAATAAAAACTGAATGCAATGATGTGGGGGTTGCCCAAAAATCTAATATTTTATTCAGAATAGAACATAAAATGACAGATCAAAAGTTTAATCTGAGTAATGTTAACATTTGAAAGGAAAAAATGTTGATTAAAAATTTCACAGTGTCTACAAATGGCAAAAAAGTTGGGACAAGTAGCAATAAGTGGCTGGAAAAATGACATTGAGCATATAACGACACTTGGAAGACAAATCAATACTAATTAGGTGAATTTTCCAACATGATTGGGTATAAAAAGAGCTACTCAGTGGGCAGGGTCTCTCTGAAGCCAAGATGGGGAAGAGGATCACCATTCCACCATTGTTGCGCAGAAAAATATTGCAGCAATACCAGGATGGTGTTACCCAGCGGGAAAATTGCAAAGACTTTAAAGTTATCATTTATCAACCATACATAACATCATCAAAAAGATTCAGAGAATCTGGAACAATCGCTGTGCGTAAGGGTCAAGCCGTGAAACTCTTACTGGATGCTCATGATCTCCCGGGCCTTAAACGTCACTGCACCACAAACAGGAATGCCCTGTCAAGGGAAATAAAAAGACTGGGCTCAGGAATCCTTCCAGAAGCATTTTTCAGTGACCACAATCCACCAGGCCCTCCGCCGCCTGCCAGCTGAAACTCTACAGTGCAAAGAGGAAGCCATTTCTAAGCAAGCTCCACAAACTCAGCCGTCTGCACTGGGCCAGGGGTCATTTAAAATGGAGTGTGGCAAAATGGAAAACTGTTTTGTGGTCAGATGAGTCATGATTTGAAGTTCTTTATGGAACAGCGGACGCCATGTCATCGGACCAGAGAGGACAAGGACAACCCCAAATTGTTATCAACGCTCCGTTCAGAGCCCCTGCATCACGGATGGTATGGGGTGGCATGAGTGCTTGTGGCATGGGCAGCTTGCATGTCTGGAAAAATCACCATTAATGCAGAGAGCTATTTTTCGCTTCTACAACAACATATGCTCCCATCTAGACGTCAGCTCTTTCAGGGAAGACCCCGCATTTATCAACAAGATAATGCCAGACCACAATTCTGCAGCAATCACAACATCTTGGCTACGTTAGGAGAAGGATCCGGGGACTGGGAAAAGGCGCCTGCAGTCCAGATCTTTCACCTATAGAGAACATTTGGCGCATATAAAGAGGAAGGTGCGACAAGAAGGCCAAGACGATTGAACAGTTAGAGGCCCTTTTTATTAGACATGAATGGAAGAGCATTCCTATTTCTAAACTTGAGAAACTGGTCTCCTCTGTCCCCAGACGTCTTGTTGCCTGTTGTAAGAAGAAGGGGGGATGCCACACAGTGGTTAAAAACAGCATGGTCCCAACTTTTTGGGGATTTGTTGACGCCATGAAATTTTGAAACAACATATTTTTCACTTAAAATGATTCATTCTCTCAGTTTAAACTTTTGATCTGTGATTTGTGTTCTATTCTGAATATAATAGATGTTGGCACCTCCACATCATTGCATTCAGTTTTTATTCCCAATTTGTTTAGTGTCCCACCTTTTTTGGAATTGAGGTAGTACTATAGTTAGGGAAAGGCCCTCCTTCGAGTTCACAAAAGTAGGGCCCATCTTATGGCTAAGGAAACGGGTTTGCATTGGAGTGTAGCTTGTCAGGTCTCCGTTCTGCTGAATGACTGGAAAAGCTCAAAAACAGAGGAAGGACAATGTTATTACCAGCATCCACCCCACAGCATTCTTAGTGCTGGTTCCAGTTCTAGTGGCTGAATGCCACTGGCTGTTTCACATACCAGGACATACTGGTACATCCTGGCGTTGGTTAGCTCGGCCGCAGTGTAGTGAGATAACTCCGCCGCGGTGTCTAAATGAATGAGAAACAGTGCCGCACACCATTCTTCATGGCGATCAGCATCCCTCATGGCAAGATCGTGGGGTGCAGATACGTAAATATGGTGGGTGGAAACCTGATAAAGGCTTCCCCATCTGCCATGTATTCGGCTTTGAACACCCAATGAGACCATTAAAAAGTGTATCTTGTCATACTAAATAAAAGCCTTCATATGTCTATGTTGATGGGAGAAATAAAAAAAAAAAAAAAAAAAAGTTTTGGCTCTTGAAAAGTGGGAAGAAAAAAAAAACCCACACCAACACAAGAGTCATTATAGAGCTATGACTGCATTATTACACCCCATGTGATTTCTTTTGGTAATCTGAAGAGAGATATTTTTGTAGATCAACCAATTTCTGGAACAGAGAGGAAGCAGGACTGGTTAAAACACAAGAGCGCCTTTTCAATGGAGACAAGTTCCAGTTCCTACACAGCACAGGATCAAGACTTGGGCTATGCAAGGAAGATGCCGTAATGACTTGCTTAAAGGGCTGTTCACACGGCTTATTGCAGGGATGGATTGCAGCCGTATTGCGCTGCAATACGGCTGGAATCCGTCCCAGGCATTAAGGTAATCGTAATCCACAGTTCTCATAGAGAACTATGGATTCCATCTCTCCTCCCCGCTCGGCGAATCCACCGAGCGGGGAGAAAGTGACATGCACATTATCCCGGCGGGATACGCGCCGTGGATAAGGAAAGTCTATGGGGCCGGCGGGCAGTGCCCCCGCCCCTTCCTCAAGCCGTACTTGCGGGCGCAGGGTTAGGGAGGAATTCCACTCTTCTTTTACGCCCAAACTTAGTATGATGGGAACATGCGAGCTCCCTTAAACCTGCACATACAGATAACTGATAAAGCAAAAATTCCCCCCTGAACTGATTGTGCCCAATACGAGACATCTATAGTGTCTCGCACAGTGAAGTGAATGGAGCAGGAAGATGCACTTACAGGATTACACAGCTACACCACCCAGTCAATGCTTCTGCCTGCACTAAGATATGCAAATCCACTTTATTATAGACTCTAGCCCAGGCATCCTCAAACTGTGGCCTTCCAGCTGTTGGGAAACTACAACTCCCATCATTCCCACTGTTCTAGATTGCATAAATTCATGATGGGAGTTGTACTTTCCCAACAACTGGAGGGCCGCAGTTTGAGGATGCCTGCTCTAGCCAAATAAACGTGGCATCTCTCACATTGGTGAAGAAGATGAACTTTTCACTGCCATCAAAAATGTAAAAGGACCAAGAAAGTCCAGCAAATTGTTATCGCTATCTAATGTATGATATATGCACATGAACACTTCTCAAAAACCTTGGCCTACTGATATCTTACTATGCAAGCAGAGCAAACATTTCTTTCTAAGTCAAAGATATGAAAACTGGCAATACATTTGTTTTTTGTGAAATACATACCTGACAAAGTCAGGCGATCTGGAGATGACATGCTGGAATTCAGAGTGGTTTATTGTGCCATCCTTATCAATGTCTGACTCTTCAAGGATCTAGGAGAGAAGAAAAGAAAATATTTATGCCGTGTGAGCATATAAGCAACTTCAGCCTAGAAGTACAAAACAACCATTATGGAACTGCATTTCTAGTGATTCTTCATCAAATGAAAACACCAGGGAAAACTGTGATACTGCGTTATGCCTAGTACAGGGCTCAATACATTCACCATATAGATTTACTCTTAATCTGAAAATTCCCCAGTCAGGACAATCATGAGGAATGGGGCATACACTAATAGATTAAAGGGATTTCTCACCATGCTATTTCAAAGAGTCATAGTTTAAATTTACTCTGGCTCATCAGGCTGTGGGTAGTTCTATAGCAGTGATTAGCCTATTGAGCTCCTCTATAACTAGCCAAGCATTACAAAAACCTAGGTGCAGATTTAATCTGTGTAAAGCAAAGCTTAAGACCTCCGCGGAGTAAAAACAATTGCTTATCTGTAAACAAGCTCATCTTGTTAGAGGTAAAGGCTCTCCTCCCTCCGACCATGATGATATCTTCTCTCTGTCTAATAAGGGAGATATGGATGGTAACCAGAGAAACTTGTGTGCACTCATCTCCTGACCAAGGTAATATCCAAAAGAGAAATGTGTTTAGAAAAAGTCTCTATTTACCAATCCCTACATGTTTAAAGCTAATGTTTGTAGTGAGAAAACCCCCTTAATGGGGTGTTCCCACAAAGCAAAGTCTAGTGGCGCGGTTGGCTCTCAGCTAGCTGTAAAATGACTGTGCAGGAGAATGAGGGGAGCAGTGATTGCGGCTATCCTCTTCATTCACTTCTGAGGAAGCTCCCGAATAAAGCCGAGCGTACACACTCCTCACTCTCATGTATGATCTC